>PVIH01015694.1:0-48585 GCA_004025045.1 Sigmodon hispidus
GGTGGATGATCTCAAATGCATGCTTGACAATTCGCACAGTCATAAGCTTTTTGCCGTTGTTGCGGCCGTGCATCATCATGGAGTTGGTAAGTCGCTCCACAATGGGGCACTGGGCTTTGCGGAAGCGCTTGGCGGCATACCGTCCTGCACTGTGGGGCAGGTACTTGGCATACTTCTCCTTCACAGCAATGTAATCCTGGGTAGCAAAGTGAGGATAAAGGGGCAGTCAGGAGTGGGCCTCACAGGGGACTGAGAACTGGCTTAAGAACTGCTGGATGCCCCCAGCAGTTTGTGAACATAAGCCTCATTCCTGCTTAAGTCTCTCTCTCTCTCATTCATTCACACACACACACACACACACACACGAAGTAAGAGTTCTGCCCTGCTGAGCACATGCCTCTATATAACACTTGGGAGACAGGAGGATCTCTAGCAGGTGTACATAGTGACTTTCAGCACAGCCAGGGAAACACAGCAGGATCTTGCCTTGGTTGTGTGTGTGTGTGGGAAAGAGGACGGGAACCACAGATGGACTTCCTTTAATATGAAAGTTTTGAAAAGGTTTGATTTCAGTTTTACACAAGCATTTCTAAAAAAAATTGTATTGTAAAGGTTGGAGAGATACCTCAGCAGTTAAGAATACTTATTGACTGCTCTTCTAAAGGATCCAGGTTCAATTCCCAGCCCAAAACCTTAACTCTAGCAGACCTGACACACATACAGACAAAACACCAGTATACAGAATACATGCCCCCCACACACAACCAGAGTCTGTATTGCCACTATTCACTATGCAGTTCAAGCTGATCTCTTGAGTGCTGGGCTTAAAGGTGTGCACTGTTTTGAGCAAATTTTGACACTTTGGAGCAAACAATCATCATTGAGGGGAAGGCTGCCCTGTGTACTGTAGGACACTTGGTAGCATACCAGCCTCTGGATTATTCTGGGCTACAAGGTGAACTCCAGGCCATGACTACATAGTAAAATCATGTCTCTTTCAAAGTTATACAAGGAGGAAAAAAAATTGAAATTTAATGTGACCTGTGAAATAAAATGCATTTACAACCTTACCCTTTACCTACTTCTCTCCTTTAGTTATGTGTGTAGAGGACAATTTACAACTGTCAGTTCTCCGCTATTAGTGGATTCTAAGGGTTAAACTTACACTGTCAGGCTTAGCAGCAACCGTTTTACAAGCAGACTCAAGGCATATAAATCTATTCTGTGATATCTTTAGACGTAAAAGACCCATCTTAATTTCCTAATATTTATTTTTATTTTATGTGAATTGGTGTTTTGCCTGAATGCATAACTGTGCAAGGGTGTCAGATCTTGAAATTTCAAGACAGCTGTTAGCTGCCATGTAGATGCTGGGAATCGAACTCAGGTCTTATGGAAGAACAGTCAGTGCTCTTAAGCTGAGCCACCTCTCCAGCCCCATTTTAATTTCTTGCAACAAAAAGACAACTGGGCTTAAGAATGTAGCTGACATCAGTAAGTAGAGTGCTTTGCCTTGTATGCACAAAACCCTGGCTTCAACTTAGCAGTGTGTAAAACTGGGTATGGTGATATATGCCTTCAATCCCAGCATTTAGGCAGACTATAAATGATTACTAGCTCTTTCCACCAGGTAGTGTATTTTTCAGCCAACCTGAATTCACCCACACTCATAGGCAGCTGACACTTTGTGGTGATATAATGTAAAGATCTCTGCGGAGTTGATGCCACCCTGGTCTACAAAGCAAGTTCCAGGACAGTCATATAGAAAACACTGTCTTGAAAAAACAAAATAATAACAAAACATTAGAGGGCACTTTGAGGGAGGTGCAGTAGGGGACATCTCATCATACAGCTCCAACTGTCTCACACTTAAAATCCTCTTGCTGCAGCCTGAAAGCAGCAATACAGGCTCAAAACACCATCACTAGCTCACCAACTGACTTAGACAAGAGTGACAACACTGTTCAGTTGGTTAAAGTGGTAACTGAATATACAATGCAAAATGGTACCAGGCCAGATGTAGTGACATATGCCTTTAATCCCAGCACTTGGGGAACAGAGGCAGGAGAATCTGAGTTCCAAGCCAGCAGGGCTACATAGCCAAGACCCTGTCTCAAAAGAAATCACAACATGCTGTTAACAACTTTTGGTATAGGTTGTAGTAAGGTATGGATGTGGCTGTCCAGTTATTGCTCTTCTAGGTTGCTGTAAACATGAACTGGAAGAATCCACATCTGCTCCCAATCAAAAGCCAAAAGACCACCACCAAGTTCCTTTTACCTGTAGAGAAATATCGTTGATTTGCACATCATCAGTACTCCACTTCCCAAAGAGCTTGATGTCTGGGGTCTCTGCCACCGCAGGCGTGGCTGTTTCCCACTCAGTCATTCTGGGAACAGGGTAATGACAGGAAACCGTTATTGTCCAGTCAATCTATAACAATCGCATTCACCCCAAACTCTAACCCCCAACTCCGTGCAAATTAAAGGGAAACCTAAAACTTTTGAACATGTCTCCAAACATAGGAAAACCACAGAGGTGTAGGAAGAACCTGCCTGTTCTTTACTCAAGAATCCAAAGCCCCAACAACCACCAAGCTAAGCTGCTGGTACACAGAAACCAGTATAACACCTTATGAAGACATGCAGATACCAATCGGCACCTATCTCCCACCCTACATTTATAAACCTTTCGTTCTGGAAAAAGCAACGAACTACTTTCAACAGTTTATCAGTAACATATGGGAATCAGACCACAGTATAAACCCAGAGGGATAAGCATTACGACTGTTTCCATCCTTGTCGGACTCTATGGGGAAGTTAGAGACTGTAACGGGGGAAAGAAAGCATGTATTTAGCAAAAGAATCATCACAAAACTAAGAGAAACTAGACTTTCGGGTGCTATACAACTTCGCTAGGGTCTGGAGTCACTACAGTGTAGACATGAGGCCAAGTACGATATCGCGACCCGCCCGAGTTTCCTGGACAGTCTTTTCCGGAGGAAAGAGGTGAGGTCCAAACGAGAAGGCCCAGGCCTGGGGTCCCCAGATGCCCTTCAGAACACACACTATCACCCCTTTGGAACTCCAGGTCCTTTCGCAGCCTCACCTGAGGGCGCAGACCGGGCTTCTCGGTCTCTCGGCGTGGACCACGCGCCGTCCTGGCACAGACAGGAAGAGGCCGCGCTCTGCGGGCCGGGGCTTTTAGGTGAATCGAAAACTTCCGGGTCAGAAGTCTGGACGCACGCGCGGAGGAACAAACGTGCTCACGGACCAATCTGGAGTTAAGATGAGAGGCGCCCTTTCGGCCGTACAGAGCATGTGCACTTTTAGAAACAGCGCCACAACCGTCTCCTGGCGGATGTCTGTCTGAAGGGACTTGCCAGGCTTCCGAGCCAGTGCGCATGCGCAGAAACGTCCGCGACACGAACACCGCCATATTTGAAAAGGGCTGCCATCTATTCCATGCTCACGGCAAACGGGCTGTAAAACTAAGGCGCCAAGCGCCACGGTGTTAAGGCACCCTGCTCGGCTCAGTATTTCTCGTCAAAATACTGGGGTCGGTACGGTGGTCGCCACTAATCCGGGTTCGTAAGCACTGGCCCCTCCCTCTACCCTCCGGGCGAGCCTTGCTCTGCGTGTCCCAGGCTTCCTGTGTAGGATCACTTCCTTCTTAAGCAACTCTGGCTTCTCTTGTCTGGGCTTCCCCCCCCCCCCCCCAACCGAGGTCCAATCCCGGATTTGGGATTTGATCGCCAACTTCAGTGTGACCATTATTGGGGAGAGTTACATAGAGGCGAGTTCTGGAGGATGGCGAGATTGCTAGCCCTGCTTAGGGATCTCTTGGGTGAAACCCCAATGACATTTGTGCTTATAAGGAGGACTCGTTATCCGCAGGCTCACCGTGTTTTTTGTTTTGCTTTTTCGAGACAAGGTTTTTCTGTGTGCTCCTGACTGCCCTGGAACTCTCTGTAGCCTAGGCTGGCCTCTAACTCACAGAGGTTCACCTGCTTTTGTCTTTTTGGTGCTGGGATTAAAGAGGTGTGTTATCACCCACCCCTAGGCTCAAGTGTGTTTCTTTAATTAGGCTGACCTCCGCATTTATGGCCTAGGGACAGAATGAGAGATGGTCACCATACAGAATTAAGTTAACTACCCCACACAGGCCTCTCTCCTCCAGCTACTCCTAAAAGGGTCTCTGTGAACGGGGTCGAGTCTGGGAGTGCGTAACTCCTTGAACCTTCTCAGGGAGTCTATTATACTTTATATGTGAGAAGGGAGGAAAAGGGGAGATGTCAGGAATCTTACCAATGGTCTCTGGGTTGCAGATTCTAAGGCTGGGCCTGGTTAGTGGTTGTTGGGATGGGGGAGCGAGGGGTTGTTACCTTATTTTGAAAGCTGCACCACAGCAGTTGATAGTATTTTTATAGACTGCATGAGAATTGCCTACTAAGTGATAGTGGAGGGTTGGGAAGAGTCATAAGGTTGTATGCAACTCTACATGTGGTATTGGAGGGGCTAGAATACATAGGCTAGGAAGACAAGGGGAGGGAGGTTCCTATAACTATGTAGTTATGGCTATGGGGAAACTACCCTCTCTACTGGATAAAGGCTTTTCAGGTGTGGCCTGTGGGGAAGGGGGTACCTACACTCCTATGCCTTTGTAAGGAAACCCAATAAATTAATATTGGTTTCCCAGAGTGAAGTTTGGTGGAACTCCCCTCAGTTTGCTATTGCAACCTTAGGAACCTGAGTAGACACAGCTTACATCTTCCCCTAGGAAAGAATTTTAGTAGTAAGAGGGAAGAAGAGGAGGAAGGAGTGGATGAAGAATGGCTATGTGGCCACAGTAGCAGAGATTGGAGTGATGCAGCCACAAGCCAAGAAATACCTGGAGCCACCAGAAGGTTTATTTATTTTTTAATTTTTTTATTTTTTGACAGGGTCTCTCTATACATAGAGACCCTTATAGTCTTGACTGTTGTGGAGCTTACTGTGAGGACCAGGCTAAACCTTCAAATCAGAGACCCTCCTGCCCCTGCCTCCTGAGTGCTGGGATTAAAGGGCTGGCCAACAGCCATTAGAAGTTGAAATTGGGGGGGCTGGAGTGATGGCTCAACGGTTAAGAACACTGACTGTTCTTCCAGAGGACCGGAGTTCGATTCCCAGCACCCACGTGGCAGCTCACAGCTGTCTGTAGTTCCAGTTCCCAGTTCTAGGCAAACACCAAGGCAAATAAAATAAATAAAGTTTAAAAAAAAAATGAAGTTGACATTGGTATGAAAACATTCTTTCCTGCAGCCTCCCTCCATGAAGGCACAGGATCCTACAATACCAAGGTATTTCTTAATTCCTGGCTTTCAGAACTCCGAAAGAATAAACTGCTGTTGTTCCAAGCCACAGGAAACTAAATACCTTAGAAACCTGCCTCTGCCCTCATTGGCCTTTGCTTCCATCTCACCTTGGAGAAACTCCTGACAGCTTTGTGATGTCAATATGGATTGCCAGCATTTCATTCATTGGTCCCTTCCTGGTTAGACTCATCCTTATAGACTGTACATAGACATTAAGTGTCTAGGATCAGATCATTTACTCTTCAGGGCAACCTTATAACACAGATGTCCCATTTTACATAGTCATGACAGGCTAGAGAGATGAAGTAATGGGGTCTCAGCAAAAGAAAGTAAGGACTGAAAGTTAAGGTGGCTGGCTCTAGAACATGGTGTCTCCTAGCTCATCTGGCCTGTTCTTTCCCCTACACTGTCTTCTACAGCTATGCAGGTACCTAAATTTGGTCCTTATTTTATGGAGCTGGCATGACCTAGATGTTAGGATCCTGTTGCACTTCCTGAAGCCCTGATCAGTGGCAATTAGCCAGGCTCACCCAGTGTTCTGACTTCAAGCTCCATTTAAAAAAACTCTCCACCTTTGACCCCTCTTCATTCCTTCCCTCTCCCCACCTTTGCAGGGGTCATGCTTGTCTCTGATCCCCCTTCTCTCCCTCTACCTCTTTCCCTCTCTCTGTATCTATCTATCTGTCTGTCTGTCTGTCTTTCTTCCCTTTATAATAAAGTCTGTCCATGTGGGCCCAGTCTTAAGTGTCTCTCACTATGCCACTGTGCCTGCATGGGGCAAGAGGCCGCCATCTGTTGCCAGTCGGAGTATTTGGGTTATCACAACATAACAGTAGGGAAGAATTTACTCTGCTCCTCAATGTCTTCCAAGGATATTCTGCATTTTGCACAATCATGTTATTACTTGTAATGAGATAGGATGAGGAAATAGGAGCATGAGCCACATGGTGGCAGGCACAAGAAAACTTACTCAAAACAAGGTGGACAGAGCCAGATGGTGGTGAAGAAAAATAAAAACAAAAACAACAAAAATATTGTGCCACTAGGTGTGGTGGTGCATGCCTTTAAAGCCAGCACCCCAGCGGAAGAGGCCAGAAGATCTGTGTTGAGTTTGAGGCTAGCCTGGCCTACATGGTGAGTTCCAGGCTAGGGCTACATAGTGAGATAGGCCCTGTCTCAGAAACCAAAACAAACAAAACAATAGCAAAGGAAAAAACAAAAAAGACAAAAAGTAAACTACTTCCAGTTTATGTTATTGTTGTTTATCCCATGATATTAAAAATATATACATGGGAATTAGAGGCAGGAAGTACCCATGGAGAATACTCTGCTTTTCTGAACTTTTCAGTCAGGAATTCTAAGCATAATGGTTTCAGCAGGGCGCTCTCCAGTTGTGTTTTGCTGATGTTTATAAGCCTTCCATTTGATGACATTACCTTTCATTTGCCTTTTTGATCAGGCTACTTCAGTTTCCTCTCCAGGATGTTCTGAACATTCAATTTGATGATGTTATCTACCTGATGCTTCTCCTTGGTACTCACTAAATGAAAAAAAAATGAGGACAGGGGCTGGTGAGATGGTTCAGTGATTCAGAGCACTGGCTGCTCTTCCAGAGGCCCTGAGTTCAATTCCCAGCACCCACATGGTGGCTTAACAACCATCTCTAGTGGGATCTGATGCCTTCAGCTGGCATAAAAGTGTGCATGCAAATATAACACTTATACATAAAATAAATAAATCTTTAAAAAAAAATAAATGAGGACATGACTGCTTGTAAAAATGGTGGAGAAGTGTTGTTGTAGATACGAGGGAGAATTCAGCCAGAGGCACCTGGGAGGGTTCAGACTGAACTGGGCTGTAAAAGGATGTGGGGGTGCTGCAAGAGAGGAAGAGAAGAGACAGGGAACAAAGAGTACCTGGGAACCCAGAGACCAAAAACACCAAGAGACTGCGTGTCAAAAATGGCTGATTACGGGGGCTGGAGAGATGGCTCAGCGGTTAAGAGCACCGGCTGCTCTTCCAGAGGACCCGGGTTCGATTCCCAGATTCCCAGCACCCACATGGCAGCTCACAACTGTCTGTAGTTCCAGTTCCAGGCAAAACACCAAGGCAAATAAATAAATAAATAAAGTTTAAAAAAAAAATGGCTGATTACATAGGGATCAGGCTGGGGGAAGGGAAGCAGAAGCCCTGCCCCTGGGAGGCAGAGATTTAGGGTGGGGATGGGGGTAAGAAATCCTGGGAGGAGCCATAGGTACTGAGTGAGACTTGTCCCAGGTTTCTTTGAGACCTAACATTACAGACTTTTGTTAATGATAATGGGGCAATGAAGTCTCTTACGGAACTATTTCCTACTGAGACTGGGGCATCATTGTCTGGGTAAGGGACAGGAAGGCTGGAATGTTGGTCAAATCAAAGAAGAGTGTCACTGTTAAGTATAAAGTTGCTCATGCTGTGGAGCCTTAGGCTTGAGATAGATACCCACATGGTGGGTACCCCAGAGGGCACAGGAAATTCCAAAAGCCAGAGACAGGACACTGACTTTACTAACATGAATAGGCAAGGAAAGTCAGACAGTTAGAGCAGGTGGAAGCGAGGAGCAGCAGAAGAGCCTGACTCTTATCTAGAATTTTGAGTCAAATATGGTAGTGGCAGAAGCCAGCAGAAACAAATGATCCATACTTTCTTTAGGGGAGTTAAATTGGCAGTTTGGTTCAGAGAGGCTGAGTCTTTTGGAAGGGATCTCATCTATGCCACTCCTGGGTTTCAGCAACAGATGCATTAAAAAAAAAAAAAAAAAAAAAAAAATGGCAACATGACCAATCCTAGGTATGTTTTTTTTTAAATATTTATTTTTATTTTATATGGATTGATGTTTTGCCTGCATGAATAACTGTGTAAGGGTGTCAGATCTTGGAATTACAGACAGTTGTTAGCTGCCATGTGGATGCTGGGAATCGAACTCAGGTCCTCCGGAAGAACAGTCAGTGATCTTAACCGCTGAGCCATCTCTCCAGCCCCCTAATCCTAGGTATGGTTAAGGAGAAGAATTTTATTGTAGATATATGGGAGAAAACAGCCAGAGACACCTGGAAGGGTCCAGACTGAACTGGACCATGGGGGGTTGGTGGGGGGAAGGAGACGAAGCAAGGAAAGTATATGGGAATCCAGAGACAGAATACAAGAGATAAGAGAGAAAAAGAAGGGGCCAGAGAGATGGCTCAGCAGTTAAGAGCACTGACTGTTCTTCTGGAGTTCAATTCCCAGCATCCACATGGCAGCTAACAACTGTAATTCCAAGATCTGACACCCTTACAGAGTTATACATGCAGGAAAAACACCAACTCAAATGATAAAATAAATATTAAAAAAAAAAAAACAAAAGAGAGAAAAAGAAAAGAGAGAGAAATAAAAGGGTCAAAATGGTTGAGGGTTTTATAGGAACCAGAGAGGCTGGTACATAGAAGCCCAGACCAGTGGGCTAGAGAGTTTTGGGTAGGAGGAGGCTGGGTATGCTAGCCAAGATGACTCTATAACAGGTACTAAGAGATGCTGGGAGAACCTGCTACCAGCATCTATTTTGATATGTTAAATAGCCATTTGTCCTGAGTTCTAGACCTAACATTCACTATTCTTTTGATTTTCCTTTCTATATAGTTAATAAGCTTAGTTATTTGAAATCAAAAGCATGGCTATCACTCTATAAACTAATAGAACAATTTTGATTTCTGATCTTCTTCCACCTCCTGAATGCTGGAATTCCAGGCATATGCTACCATGCCCTACATTATGCAGTGCTGGGGCATGAACCTAGGGCTTTTGTACATGCTATGCAAATATCCTATCAACTGAGCTATATGCCCAGCCCCATATTCACTTATATATATATTTTTAGGTTTTATTGAGACAAATATAGGTAGCCCAGTCTGGTCTCAAACTCACTATGAAGCTGAGGCTGATCCTGAACTTCTGCTTCTCCTGTTTGCTCTTCCTCCTAAGGATGGGATTTCAGGTTTTATGTATGCTAGGCAAGCATTCTACCAAGTGATCTGGACCCAGCTCCTCACTAGGTTTCTCTAACTTGGCACATTGCATTTATGGTTAGACTTTCCCTGTGCATTTCAGGATGCTTAGCAGTATTTCTGGCCTCCATCCACAAAATACATGTAGTTTCTTGCCCCACCATGGCCTCATATGTGTTTGGACATGGGCAATTGCTCCCCTGAAGATAGAACTGTCCTCCTGTTGAGAACCACATATTTATATAAATTCACTTGCTTTTATTCAGGAAATTGGGAGTAGGCAAAACTAAAAATGTAAGGCTAGCATCAAATGCTGGAGTCACAAACATAAATACCAGGGACAGTGGGTTTGTGGCCTTCTCTGCTCCAAAGAGAGACAAATATTGGTAAGATGTCTTAGCAGGTAAAGTGACTTAGCACCAAACCTGATGATCTGAGTTTGATAGCCCGATGTCACATGGTAGAAGGAGACAGCCAACTCTCACAAGTTGTCTTTTACCTCCTTGGGTGCTTCAGGACATGTTAGCATGCATACCCTTGCCTCCTACTGCATAAATAACCCCTAAAAGAACATTCAGAGTCTGCCATGGGGATGCATACTTAATCATAGTGTTTAGAAGGCTGTAGCAGAAGCATGGTGAGTTTGGGGATTGCATAAGTTAAAGAGGGAGACTCTGTTTCAAAAGGGGGGATGATGACACAAAAAGACCCTTCTCTCCAAGTGCCTATGAGCAGTTTCCTGTTTGATAGTGTGACAAATATAACAGTGACATAAGACAACACACATTATCTTTCAGCACAGAAGTCCGAATTCAAAAATGATGTACTTTACTGAGCTGAAATCTGTGTGTTACTGGGGAAACTAAGTCAAAAGATTCAAGACGATGACTTTCAACCATCTGGCATACTTCTTTAGCTTCTCCTGAAATTGTCTTCCTCCTGAAATTGTCTTTTATAGCTTTCAAAAAAATGATGTGCATTTACCTGCATGTATGTATACCATATGTTGGCTTAGTGCCCATGAAGGTCAGGAGGTGGCAATAGATTCTGGGAACTGGAATTATGGATGGTCTAGACCCACTACGTTAGTGTTTTGAAACAAACCCAGGTCCTCTGGAAGAGTAGTCAGTGCTTTTAACTACTGAGCCATCTCTTCAGGACCAGCTTTAAATTTTCTGGTATAGGTAGGTATGGTAGTTCTTGCCTATAATCTTAGCACTTGGGAGGTGGAGGAAGGAGAATCAGAAATTCAAAGATATCCTTGGTTACATAGTGAGTTTCAGGCCAGCCTGAGCTATATGAGATCTTGTCTCAAAATAACAAAATGTGATGAAGGCAGAAATTGCAGGATAGGTTGGAAGCATTATGAGAATTGACAAAATGTTCTTAGCTTGATTAGGTCATTTTATCCATGACCAGGCAAACACACTCCTGGTTTATTCTCAACACTTTGGGAACCTTTGTTCTTCACACTGGCTGCACTTATAGTTATGGAGGGAACTTTGATACTCGATGGTCGGCTCCACTTCTAGGTACCAGATTTCACCAGTGTGGGAGGACTGCTCACTGGGATATTTTAGTTCTCTCCAATAGTCTTCTAATTTTTACTTGAGCCTGGCAGGAGATTGGTAGGCCGTTTCTGTGGTCACCATCTCCTTGATAATGCAGGTTGATGTTCGAATTTTGGGACGGGGGATCGCTTGGCCTTATTACCATAATATACAGCCTCTCACCCCTCAATCAGCATAAAGAAGGGATTCCACAGGACTACTTTTCCCACCAGGTCTCAAACCCTGAGGGCCAATGTAGTCCGGTGTTGGCAGCTGCCAGTATGTGACATTCTGTCCAGTTCAGCTGCTCAGTTCAAAACGGGAAACTTCTGGCCTTAAATGGAGGCACCATTCCCTCCCCAAGCATGGGATTATGGTGGAAGCGCGAAACAGGACACTTCCGGCCCAAACCTTTTGTTACAGGTCTTGTCCTGCGTTTGCACTCTGGATGTTCAATTCTCTGGCTTCTTGGACCCTTCAGTAGCTGGAGATATAAACTTATGAAGGGATGTGCCGGGTCTATTACTGGTGTGGCCGTCTAAGGTCCTCAGAGCACGTTTCCTGGTGGCCGACGCCAGGGAACACTTCCCCCCCCCCCCCCCCCCCCCCCCCCCCCCCCGGCACCCCAATTGCTTCATGTCCCGGTACTTGGCCTTTGAGCTTGCCGTTTCTCTTTCCGGTTGCCTTAAGACATTTTCTGTAAGGGTAAGGTTGATCTGTGACCTAAAGAGGTGGGGCTTGGACTAGGCACTTTTGTCTTAACCAGCACCCATCTGTGGTGCTACTGCTTTACCCAGCTAGAAGAGTGGGTAGGCTAGTAGATACTGTTCATTTGCTGGTTTTGTTTTCCTTGTTGCTGAACTGCAGTCAGCTGAAGCCTGTGTGAGAACAGCAGCAGACGGGCGCCCCCTAGTGTTATAATCCTTGTAAAGACCTTTGGTATCTCCAGCCTTGGTTTTACTAATATTAGACCTCTAATATAGGCCTAGATGTCTGGATTTTTCAGTTCTCGGTGGCAGTTGGCATTGTGGCCAACAGGAAATCCTAGGTATTGGGATTTTTAAACTCTCCACAGCAGCCTTTGTTACAGCTCTTGGCCCTACATCTGGGAGCCTTGGGTCTAAAGACAGCTCTGTGTTCTAGAGATCAGAACCGAGTGGGTGCCAGCTTATCTGGCCTGAGCTGTCTGTTTCAGTATCATAGATCATCTTGTGAAGAGAAGACCTGTGTGTGAACTTTGTATTCACTCATTGTTTCCACTCCAGGGCACAGCTATACCACATACATAGGGACCTGTAACCCTCCAAACTGGGCATGGGTTCTCAGCCCTGCCTAAGTACCTTACATTTAACCACTCTGTGGTAGCCCTTTATGTGGGTTCAGAGTGACTTTTACCTAGAAGACTCCTTCCACTGGCCACACAGAAGCAAATATAGAGGTTGGAGCAGCTCAACTTGTATTCAATCTCTACCCATGTGGTAGGAATTTCAATACTTTTATTGCAGTTCTCCAGTTTGACACTCTCCTGGTGGTGGTCTCTGTTCTTGTGATAGTCAATAAGGTGAGGTCACAAGAGGAAACATGGGAGGCTCCAGACAACAAAATGTATTATGCTAATGGATCTAGATATGGTAGCTCATGTAGATCCAAGACTGAGGACCTTCTAAAGTCACCCATGCTAGTCAGGAGGCACAAGAGCCAGGGAATCATCTTTCTGAGGGGAAGGCAGGCAGGTAGACTAAGCAGGGTATGCTTTTAGAATTGGCATAGTGCTGGCATTCCTTAAGTCTAGGGTGCCCAGGGCTTGAGGACCAAAGGCAAGGAAGACTCAGTATAGCCATGTTTTGTTTTGACTATAGCAGCCAGGCTTATGTGGGCACAGGGGCTCTTCCATAAATGCCTTTATGAAGAATACATTGGTGGAGAACAGTAACTACCCAAGAGAGGTATTGGCCACACTCATTTTGGAGACACTGGAAAGAGTTTGTGCATCTTGTGCACTGTGTACACAGTATAAAATATTTTGTGTCATTGGGAGTGCTGGCCTGTGCATTCTGTAAGAAGTGCAAGTACAGTGACATGATAAGAGATTAAGACAGTTATGAATGGGGCACCACAGCAGTAAGAGAGTGACAGGCAAGATGAAGTCAGGTCAAAATAGCTGGGAAGCTTCTCCAGGACATCTGAGATATCATAGAGGAGAGTGGGCATCAGGGTTCCATGGACAGATAGAAAGGCACACAGGTGGCATGTGGGAGGTGAGGCTACAGGAGTGGAAGATGCAAGAGGAGGCCAAACACAGACAATAGGTAAGGAGTGTAGTTTTCCTAACAGGCAAAACAGTACTTTGAAACCATTTTTACATCACTGTGCAACAAAGACAAACATTCATATCCACACTTCAGGATATCTAGAGCAATTGCTTGGGCCAAAATGACATGTATCCTGGTATACTTGTACTTCATGCAACAAAGTTTGCTGAAAAGGTGACTCACCAGACAACTTCCTGCCAAGGAATGACACAATAAGATTTGGGTAGCAGAAAGAGCTGCAGCAGGAAGAAACTGGGTGGGGATGTAATGAAGTCAGGAAGTGGTAAGGAAGGAGAGCCCTGATAAAAATCCAGTGGGAGGCAATGAGAGCTCACAGATGGTGATGCTAGAGGAGGGGCTGGACTAGAGATGAACCTGAGGTGAATATACAGGGCTGGAGTCTGTGGGATGTGGGAGGAGAAGACAGATACTAGGCAAGTGTCAAGTACCACTGTGGATGGACAGGAAAAATATGAGCAGAATGGCATGGAGAGGGCTTTACAGGAGAGACAGCCTCACAAGTCTGTCTTGGAGTTAGGCATACATTAATGTGGCGGGAAAGCAAGTAGGAAGGCGCAGAGTGGGCCTGGTAGGCATCTTTTCCAGGCTGAATAGTATTGGAACTGGCAAGAAGAGTAACCACCTGAGAACATGAAGATTGGGTCTTCCTCTTAGGCCACCTGAGCCCATCCATATAGATACCCAGATTTACTTGCTCTGGTTCTAAGAACCAATGCAGATCCTTAGCCCAGGTGCTTTTTCTCTGAGACCAGCCTGAGTGAGATAGAGAGGGGAGTAGAAAGCTTCTAGAAGCTTCCCCAATTGGTCTGAGTCTCCATGTTCATTAGGGAACTTCACCTAGGATCTCAAATGTAGAGGTATTTCCAGATGGCCCCAGTCTGCCTTATACACTGCGTGACACAGTTATCAACAAGTTGGTCTCCTGGCTCTGTGGAATTCAGGGTTTCTTAGATGTCAAACCTCTGAGGAAGGCTGTGCTATGGTGTTTTCAGTCACTGAAGTACAGTAATATGGATCTTTAGGTGTACCATGAGAGCTGAGCTGCGGCTGAAGGCTTTTCCACAGTCACTGCATTTATAAGGCTTCTCTCCTGTGTGAGTACGTTGGTGCTCAATGAGGGAGGAACTTTGTGCAAAGGCCTTTGGGCAATCCTTACACTGATAGGGCTTCTCTCCAGAGTGGATTCTCAGGTGCCGGACCAGAGCTGAACAGTCACTAAAGGCTCTCCTGCACACATCGCACCTGTAGGGCTTCTCCCCAGTATGGATTCGCTGGTGTTGTGTCAGGTGCGTGCTCTGGCTGAAAGCTTTGCCGCACATATCACACTCATAAGGCCGCTCCCCTGTGTGTACCCGTTGATGTTGGGTGAGGTGGGTGCTGCGGCTGAAGGTTTTGCCACACTCCTCACACTTATAGGGCTTCTCACCAGTATGAATCCTTTGGTGCTGTGCCAGGTGGGTGACTCGTCTGAAGGCTTTCCCACACTCTTTACATGCATGCGGCTTTGCTCCTGTGTGGACAACCTGGTGTTGGGCAAGGTGAGTGCTTCGGTTAAAGGCCTTCCCACATTCTATACAGGAATAGGGCATCTTCTGAAAATGGTTCTTCTGGTGGGCCTCCAGGGCTGATGTATTCTGTAATGTTCTCACACATTCACCATACGTAGAGGGCTTTTTTCCTGAGTCTGTATCTGGAGGCACTGTCCCATAATCATACAATGGGCCAAATTTCCTCTCGGAAGGAGCCTTGTCTTGGGAAGGGAAGTTAGGCCACATGTTGGAACTGTTTCCTGAGGCATCAGATGCATAGCCAGGCTGGTCTTTAGAGGAAAACGTGTGAGGCCCCAGGTCTTTTCTGAAATCCATCTCTTGGGCAGCAGACTTCATCCAGAGTGCTCTTAGGAGCTCTGGCTGGCTCTCAGAGCTGCTCTCAGGTTGGCCAAAGGTCGATTTGGGGGAAACACCTCCTATAAGTGTTTCAGTGGCCATGTCTGGTGGTTCCAACTCATCTGTATTGCTCTGTTTGCAACTTGCCTCTTCATGTTCCATTCCTGGCTCCCATCCTGGAATCATTCAAATCATACTGTTACTTCCCCACTACAGACCACCACATAAGCCTCTCCATCTGCTTGAGGCCCTGCTCACCCATTCTGAAAGGGGAGATGTGGATCACTCTTGTCATATGGCCCCATTTCCAAAGGGAAGTTTCCTTTTCCGTGTCTTGGGTAAGAAAAATGATTTAGGGCTATCCTCTTATACTATCCTAAACTGCATCATAGTTATGATTTTTCTTCACCCAATCTTGCCAAGGCTCCTGACCTGCCTAAAATGCCCAAAGGAAAATTTTCATGTGGACAGGACCTGAAAGAAACAAGAGTGAAAGGATCTGGGCCTTGTCAGGTAACTGCATCTCCTCCCAGCAATCGTGGACAGGGTCAAACTCTCTGAGTCCAAGCTCTGTCCCTTAAACTCAGCAGCTGTCTTTGGGAATAGTAGCTAATTGAGAATCAATCCAGATGCCTGTGACTGTCATTTCTCACAGCAGAACTCTTAGGTAGACACTTGCTGCTATGGTTAGTGGAGTGATTTGTTTCTTTTCTTTTTTTTTTTTTTAAAAAAAAAACTTTATTTATTTATTTATTTATTTATTTGCCTTGGTGTTTGCCTGAAACTGGAACTACAGACAGTTGTTAGCTGCCATGTGGGTGCTGGGAATCGAACCCGGGTCCTCTGGAAGAGCAGACGGTGCTCTTAACCGCTGAGCCATCTCTCCAGCCCCGTGATTTGTTTCTGAAACTCCCAGATCTGAGTAAATAGGAGGGAGAGGCACACCTGCACTGACCCCACCCTTCATGGGTGCAAAGAGTATCTGAGGATACTTCATTTGGCAACATTTACAGATGAATCCCAGGGATGAATCAAAGGATGCAATAGCTGTTGTTCTAGTCAACACTTGGGCTGAGTAGACTCAGAAATAGGGCTCTATCCCCAGACCTTGAGCTGCCAAGTTGTCAATCATTAAGCTTTAACACTGCCATCATCTGGACCTCAGTTTGTGATATTGCTTGCTTGCCAGGGCTGTTGGCTTATAAATGTTTTGTTATGTGCTAGACTCCAAGTGAAGTGTGTAACTTCCACTACCTCATTTCTTTTCAAGAAAGAGGTACTCAGTGGTTTCACTCTAGATGAGGAGACTGAGGACCAGCAGAGGAGGTGCTGAGTTCCAGGTACAAGATCATAGGATTATTTGTGGTCATGAATACTTTTAGTACCAGGAATTTGGAGACAGAGTCAAGAGGATCTGTGAAAATTCAAGGCCAGCTCGTCTACACACCTTTTTCCAAGCCACAGTACTATATAGTAGTTCCAAGCTAAGAGCTACATAGCAAGACCCTATCTAAATAAATGAATAAGCTAATGAAACCTTAGAATTAAGAGAGATTCTGAGAGACTTGTACTTGATCAGTTAGCTTGCAGCCAGATTGGGACTTGCTCTGGAAGTTCCTGGACTAGACTGTACAGTGCTTGGATCCTTGTATCCTACCAGACTTCTCTGGGTAGGGAATATATGCATGGGTCTCCTTGAATGACAAGTACCCATTCCAGTTCATAATCATCTAACCACACCCCAGATCCTATAAATTAGCACAGGGAAGGCCACAAGAGGATACACAGGGATATTTATTTCTTTCCCCCTCCCTCTCACTCAAAGCATCCAGTCCATTTCACTTGGGCCAGTAGCCTACACTTCCTTCAGGGAACTGCCCCAGGCTTACTATTAGTTCCTGTAATTTTACTGTCCATAGGCAAAAACAAGATCTGACTGGTTCACTGAGGCTCACACTAGACACGGTTTGGCAGCTTTCCCTTGTCCACTTGGGTAATAAACAAGTCAGGGGCTGATGGGCTTCCTTTGTTCTCCTTGGGGAGATGCTAATAAGCCAGGATGTAGCTTAGCTGGCAGAGTGCTTATTATCTACATGCATGAAAGCCCTGAGTTTGATCCTTAGTACCACCTAAAGCTGGGTGTGGTGGCACGTGCTCGTAATCTCAGCATTTTCGAGGTGGAGGCAGAAGGATCAGGAGTTCATGGTCAGCCTCACCTCAGGTATGTAGCAAATTTGAGATTAGCTTTGGCACAAGAGATCTTGTCTTTAAAAAAATAAAATAAGGGACTGGAGAGATGGCTCAGGGGTTAAGAGCACTGGCTGTTCTTCCAGAAGTCCACAGTTCTCAGTTCAAGTCCCAGAAATCACAAGGTGGCTCATAACCATCCATTATGAAATCTGGTACCCTCTTCTAGCCTGCAGGCATACATTCTCACAGAACATAACAAATAAATCTTAAAATAAATAGGTAAATAAAGCTAATCCAGATCTAATGGGGATATAGAATGTGAGAGTGAGTGAGTGCAAGCAGGCCGAGTTTGGTCAAGTGCTCCCTGAGTGTGTATCTTCAGGATACTGTTATGTCTAAGTCCCTTATTCTTAATTGCTTGGGAATTGGTCAACTATAACCATGGCTAAGGTAGAAACGTTAGAATGAGCATGTGGGCAAGCAATGCCTAAATTCCTAACTAGAGCTTGATCTCCTACATTGCTGTGCCAGAGCTCTCTGTGACCCACTACCTGCCTGCTCCTTCTCCTTACCTCTCTTGTCCAGCAGTTGAGTCAGATCCTCCACCAGAACAGCAGCCTCCTTTCCACTCTTTGGACACTGAGCCCCCACCCAGGCCTGGATCTCAGGGGGCAGTGCACCCAGGAACTGCTCTAGCACCAGCAACTCCAGCATCTGTTCTTTGGAGGACGACTCTGGTCTCAGCCACTGGTAACATAAATCTCGCAGTTGAGCCAGTGCCTGATGGGGGCTGGATGCCTCCTCATAGCGGAAGTGCCGGAAGCGCAGGCGTGCAGCCTCAGGATGGGCAGTAGGGCCAGGGCTGGATCCCTGGCTCTGGGAGAGGCTAGCTTCTTCCTCTTCTTTCACCTTCACCTGAAGGAAGTTGTTCTGTTCCCAGAGGACTGGGCTCAGGGGGCACTTGGGGATGGCCATTGGGCAAATGAACTCAGTGAGACAGGATGCTGGAGCTTCAGAATTGGGTCTGCAGAAATGTTACAGCTTCACCATCTGAAAAGAGGGAGGGGAGGTGCAGATTTGGGGTAGCTACACTAGCCTCCAATTCACCATCCTTTCTGTCTCATCCTTCTCAGTGCATGCACTACTATGCCTGACTGACTGCCTTGCATGCATGCACATGCCCACATTCACACATGAACATACACATAAAATAATTAAAAACAGTAAGGTAGGCATAGTGGCATAGTCTTTAATCCCAGCACTTAGGAGCAAGAGGTGGGCAGATCTCTGAGTCTGAGACCAGCCTCGTCTACATAGTAAGTTTTAGAACAGCCAGGGTTTCAGTGAGAATCTGCCTTAAAACAGACAGACGGACAGACAGACAGACAGACAGACAATTACCAAACGAGGTGGCTTGAATGAGAATGGACCCCACAGGCTCAAATATTTGAATGCCTGGTCCCTAGTTGGTAGAATCCTTTGGGAAGGATTAGGAGGTGAGGTTTTGTTGGAAGAGGTGTCTCATCGGGGTGGGGGGTGGGCTTTGAAGTTTCAAAAGCTCACTCAACTCTCTGTTAGTGGTCTCTGCTTCTTGATTGTGGATCAAATGTAAGTTCTCAACAACTGTTCCAGTGCTATGTATGCCTGTTGATATGCTCTCCACCATGGTAATCATGGCCGCTAACTCTGGAACTATAAGCCCAGAATTGAATGCTTTCTTTTATAAATTTCCTGAGACATAGTGTTTTGTTACAAGAATAGAAAAGTAAGACACCAAACTATCTCTAACAGGTGAAGAAATGCAATCAAGGCAGGAGCTTTGGTTTACCTTACTGTTTACCCATATGCAAATGCTAATTTTGCTTAATACATCTTCACTGAGTTCCTTCGAGGTACACAGCTCGGCTAGATATGCCATGAGGAAGACTTGTACTCAGTGCTTTTAGTAGAAGAAGATAGGCAGATTGATAAAATAAGAAGTACGTGTGATTACAATGTGGAACAGGAATAGGAAAAATAATCACTGGAAACTGATTACATGCTAGGTCACACTAGCTTTTTGTTTCTCTTAACACATTACATTCTATGAGTCAGTATTACTGTTTCCATTTAAAAAAAAAATTTTTTTTTTAATTTATTTGCCTTGGTGTTTGCCTGAAACTGGAACTACAGACAGTTGTTAGCTGCCATGTGGGTGCTGGGAATCGAACCCGGGTCCTCTGGAAGAGCAGACAGTGCTCTTAACCGCTGAGCCATCTCTCCAGCCCCACTGTTTCCATTTTAAAAGCTGGGGAAACTGAGTTAGCTTCTAGGTTCATTTTGTCAGTAGGTGGAGAGCTGTGCTTGGACCTCAGGCACCTGATATCCTTCAGTCTTTCTCTTATGGAGTTATGTCTTTCAACCTTACCAAACTTTAGAAAAACAATGAACAATGAATGCTGCTTGGGACTGATGAGGACCTGTTTCATGAATTACTAGTGGGTGATAGTTAGTTAAAAATGCCTTTTACAAAGACTATGTTAGCAGTTGGTGAGATGGCTCAGCAGGCAAAGGTGACTGCTACCAAGCTTGACAACCTAAATGCAATCCCTTAAGACCTACATGGTGAAAACAAAGAACTAACTTCCATAAGTTGTTCCCTGACCTCTACATGTGCCATGGCTTCCATGCATGTGCACACATGTACACACATGCACACACAAATAATATGTTGTGGGGGCCTTTGGCTTAATATTACATTTCAAGTTTAGCTCTCCTTACATAATACAACTTACAGTCCTCCTGGCTTCTGACTCAGTATCAGTTCGCTTCAGAACCAATCACCTTTTCTAGATAAGGAAGCTACTTACATCTGGAAGGGGACAGCATTTCTTTCAGAGGCTTAGTACTCTGTTTCCAGGTATTTGACTACACTGTGTAAAGATATGTAGCTGTGATAGGTTTGATAAAAAGCTAAATGGCCAATGGCTAGGTAGGAGGCATAGGCCGGATTTCCAAACAGAGAGAGCTCTGGGAAGAAGATAGGAGAGTCTTCAGCTGGACACAGGAAGCAGGACATGCAGGAGGAAAGGTAAAAGCCACAAGCCACAGTACCCATACTGGAGGACTTTTTCACTCTGCTCGAACTCAAGCATAGCAGCAAGCCCTCCCTTAGTCATTGTACTTCTCAAGTATACTCCAGAAATTTCCATATTGTTCCTGAGATAGCAGTAAACTACTCCCAGGCCCAAACTACTAGGATAGGAGAAATATTTTTTAAAATTAATTAAAGGTAAAATCAGCTAAATTTACACACATACACACACACACACATATTTGAGACAGGGTTGTCTTAGTTTGCACCTTCTATTGCTGTGATAAAATATTGACCAAAAGCAACTTGGGGAGGAAAGGGTTTATTTTACTTCACTAATTAGTCTGTCATTGAGAGAAGTCAGGGTATTAACTCAAGGCAGGAACCTGATGGCAAAAATTGAAGCAGAGGCTATGGTGGAATGCTTGCATCCTATGGTTTGCTTTCTTACATAACACAGGATCACTTACTCTGGAATGGCATCTGGGCTCGGCCCACCCACATCAATCATTAATCAAGAAAATACCTTATATAGACTTGCCTTCAAGTCATGTCTTTGAGGCATTTTTTTTTTTTTTTCCAAATAAAGTTACTCTTCTCGGATAACTCGTTCATCAAGTTGGAAAAACAAAACAAAGCAAAACCATCCAGGGCACAGGGTCTTACTATGAAGTCCAGACAGGCTCTCTACATAGACCAGGCTGGCTTCGAAAAGAACGTGCGCCATCACGCCTGGCTCAATTAATAATTTGGTGGAATAAAAGCAGCTTAGATATTTGGCGTCGGTGTTGTACACCCAGTGCTTTGGAGGCAGGAGGAACATTTTAGTCAGCATTTCAAACAGACACAGAAGATTTCACTCACACTTGAATTCAGTCACAAATCCACCGGCTGTGTCCCACAAGCCACCTTCAAAGTCCATTAAAGAACTATTTCTTTCAGTCGTTTCATCAGTTAGTCACTTGACGTGATATACATAGGCCAAGATGCATTAGACACAACACAACCTGTCGGGCACATACAACCGGTCCGTCAGTCCCACTTTTTGTTTGTCAGTCTTACACTCGTCAGCCATCCCACACTTCAGTCAGTCCGTCCCACACTCTGTCTGTCCTTACTCACAGCTTCGGGGTGGCCGTTTGCAGCTCTCAGCCCTTGGAGCCAGGGCTCCAGGCTCTCACAGTTTCTCCAGAACTCCCAGCAGACAATTCCGGAGGCGCCCTGGTGACGAACACACGCGTACATTCGTGTCTAGGGACCACAACTCTCAACATTCCTAGCGCAGGCGCAAGGCTGCAGGGTACGTCTCCTGGACTACAAGTCCCAGAAAGCACAGCGCCAAGTCCCGGGACCCACTGGGAGTTGTATGCCTGTGTGCATGATGGGGGCTTTGGGAGTAGGATCGGTCCCAGGCTGTTGTTTGCTGGGACAGAGGTGGCTGTGAGTAAACTTTGTGGGATGCATGAGAAGTTGGAGCATGCACGGTGCAGGTGAATGAGGGCCATCCTCGGATGGCTCACAACCATCTAACTGCAACTCCTGTAACTTTGGTGCCCTCTTTTGGCTTTGGCAGGTAACAGGTACACAAGTGCTGCACAGACAATCAGGCAAAACATTCATATACATAATTTAAAGCAAAATAAGATCACATTTATTTAGTGCGTGCGTGTGGTGGTCTTGGGATGGTGGTGATAATGGTGGTGGTGGTGGTGGTGTATGTGCCATGATGCAAGTGAAGAGATTAGGAGACAGCTTGTGGAAGTCAGTTCTCTTCTTTTACCATGTGGATTCTGGAGATCAAACCCAATCTTGTAAAAGCAAGTACTTTTACGCACTAAGCTATATTGTCAGCCATAGTTTGCTTAATTTTTTGTGCTGAAGAATTCAGAGATTTGCTCGCATTAAGCATAATCTCAAGCCTCAAGCTCTAACCATCCTCAACTGTTCGAATGTAACGAACCATGTATGACAGACAGCTCGGAGTTAGGACGTTTCAGAACCATGGACAGCTCCCAGCTCTAAGCAAGGTGCTTATGTCAGAAGCCATTACTGCTGGGATTTGAGAAATTATTCAGAAATTTGCCTATTTTTGAGCTCCATACAAAGCGAACAGTAAGCGGTGTACCAATCTATGTAACGACCTCAGCTTCATGCTACCAAATTTCATAAACAGCAGTTACAGGTTGCCTGTATGGGGACTGTGCAGGCAACAGAAGGTGGTGAGCTCTCTGAGAAGAAAATTGGTAGTACAGCAGTCCAAATTTCAGATCCTCACAGAGACTCTCTGGAAACAAAGAATCCTTTTGAAACTTCCAGTGAAGGCAAATGTACTAAGTGGACTCCTAGGGGATTAACTTGCATGCTCACCTCTCTTTAAAATATCCTGTTAGATCAAACCAAATCTGATTTCTGCTGAGATCCTTACTACTCAACCTAGGATCTGTTTCTTTTCTGGAAAAGGGAGTAACAACATGGAAGACTCTTGATCAGGCATGTAATAAATATTGTGGGATGAGGCACTATACCATGAAATGCAGTCTAAGATGAATGAGAACAGGTATTTTCTAATAATGTATGCAATGTGTATAATGTAGGTGGGTGAAGGGACCCCGGATTGAGCACAGACCACACCTAAACACCAGTTTCCAAGTACAAAACCAAATGCATAGATCTATAATTATGAAAGGCAGAGACAAAGTGACAGAATATGAACTGGGCCGAAACATCAGCAAATAGATTTGCATGTGTTAATTTTAAGAGGGAAAAGAGGGAGGTCTCTGCTAGAATGAGCTGGAATGAGTTGGTTAGTTCTGATTGGATATTTTAATTAGGTTAGTCAAAGTGATGAATTTTGATTACTGAACCTTCACATTTTGTTGGACCTTGGTGATCAGTCTCAGGAATGAATCAGACATAACAAAGTGGCCAAATAAGGGCATAGACCTTGGTGGCTAGCTTTAGAAACAGAATCTAATGGTTTAGCAGGTGAGAGAAGGGTAAAGGACAAAACATTATGGCACCATGTATGCCATGATCTGGCCTGTGTTTGCCATGCTCGGGTCTGCTAGAGCCCTTCATGTACCACCTATTTTTGAATGGAGAGGGGAGAAATCTGAGGTTGAAAAATTGAGTTTATTGCTCAAAGAATGGCTAGCAGTGGTCAGTAAGCATGAAAGTGGGTGAACCTGGAATGTATGGGAAGGAATGTAAATTTGTTCTAAATGGGGGGGGCGGTCTAGGAATTCTGGCCTAGCTAAGAATGCCCACAATTGCTTTTTATTTTATTTGATATAAAACTTCTGCCTCTAGGATTAAAGGCACATGCTACACCTTAACATATATGCATTTGTAAAGAGGCTGCCCACAAGCTGAGTGATGATGCACACTTGTAATGTTAGAACTTCAGAGGTAGTGCCAATTTAAGATTTATCTGGAGTACTTGTTTGTTGGCCATAACATGTTGGGGTCTTCAAAAGCTTGTGTTGGGTTGACTAATAAAGGGAAAGGACAAGGAATTAGGAAGTTTATGTGTGCATTCTAGCCTTTTCACCTTTAGAATTGAAGCTGTTTTACATGCAACTTCTTTTGTTAAGTGAGCACACAATTAAGTGTACACAGAAAAGTTGTGACAAAGACACACTGGGGTTCCTACTTATAGGGAGATTCTGGGAAGATGAGACAGACAATAAACAATAAAACAAAATTTAAAACTTACTTTAATAAAAAAAAGAACTGAGGTTTCTCTTAAACTTATTTTTTTAAACTGGTAATACTTTTTACATATTTCAAAATTCAAAAAAGTATAAAAAGAGTGAATATTATTTCTTACCTCAGCTTCTCCCAATTCCTCCCCAGAGGAAGACAATACACCTACTTACTTTTCACCCTTTCAGAGATTCTGTGCTGATTATAAATAAGCAAATGTTTCCTCTCTATACATAAAAAATACTATAAAGTTTTACATCTTGCTTGTTTCTCTTGAGGTATCTTGTAGATGTGTCCATCATTAAAAATGGCATTCTTCATTAAGGGCTGTGATCTCTATTCTGCCACAAACCACAGTGAACTTGTTTTAAAATTTTTCATTTTTAAAAAACTTTGTACTGGCCAGGTAGTAGTGGTGCACACCTTTAATCCCAGCACTTGGGAGGCAGAGGTAGTCAGATCTCTGTGAGTTCCAGGACATCCAGGGCTGTGACACAGAGAAAAACTGTCTTGGAAAAAAAAGAAAGAAATCTTGCACGAATGATCTACAGGTGTACAAATAAATCCTGTGGGATTCATCCCAGCAAGTTTGCTGAGAAAACATTTATATAATTTAGTAACTGATGAACTGCCCTCCACAGATGTTATAACCACTCATATGCCCACAGGAAATGTATAGGAAACACTCAGACCCCTTGAGAAAAGGTTGGTAAAATAAGTGACTGGAAGGCACAATGTTACAGTTCTCCTGTGATAAAGCTACAAGAAGTTCATTAGGGAAAATCCTCAAAATATAGAAAAAAGCATGAGAATGAAAAGATTTTCTCCTTTTAAACCTTTAAATAAGAGAACTGTACACAAGCATACACACACACACACACACACACACACCCCACATATATGTTGAAGAGTCAAAGTACACTATGTATGTATGTGCATACACATTTAAGACAAAAATCATACTGGCAGTGTTGATGTGCATCTTTAATCCTAGCACTCAGGAGGCAGAAGTAGGCAGGATCTTTAAGTTTGAGGCCAGTCTTGTCTACAGAGTAAGTTTCATAACAGCTAAGGCTGCACAGAGAAACCCTGTCTCAAAAACCAAAAACAAAATAAAAATTGCAAGAAAAAACAGCAAAATCTTAACAGCAAAGACCATCTTTGAATGGCTGAAGCATGAAAAGCTTAAATGCTTTTAAAGGAAGTTTTACAATTTTTCTTGAGTATATTTTCTAAGTTTTGCTACAACAAATTTTTGAGTTTTATAAAGAAATAAAACCATGAATTTCCCCCAATTTACAGTGATTTTTCCAAGGAATCTTTCAAAATATCTACAAAGAAATCAGAAGGGCTGTGAAAAATAAAAAATGTTGTTTGTTCCCATTTCACTAAGCCATAATCTGATCCATACAATATCTGTTGCAAAAAGTGTTAAAACAGGACTGGTTTTAGAGTCAAGGTTATGGACACAGCACCTGGCTTCTAGAGTGTTGGTATCATGGTATCACTGCTGGGTGTCCCCCTACCCCATTTTCATTTGTTTTATCCAGACTGAACCATACACAGTTGATGCAGCAGTTAAGGAGTTATAAGTAAAGACAAATTTCTAGTTCTCAAATTTCTGGTTCACTTCTAGGTAGGCTATTTAACACAATGTCATCACTGACACCTCTTCTGCACTGTCAGTGGTAGCTGGGAAGAAGTGAACAGATCAAAGTTTTTTTTTAAAGGATGTATTTATTATGTATTATGTATACACCATTCTGTATGCATGTATACCAGTAGGTCAGAAGAGGGTACCAGATCTCATTTTAGATGGTTGTGAACCACCATGTGGATTGCTGGGAATTGAACTCAGGACCTTTGGAAGAGTAGCCACTGCTCTTAACCTCTAAGCCATCTCTCCAGCTCCAGACCTAAGATGTTTATATGATAAAAGCACCAGGACCTTCACAAAGGAGTGAAAAAGAGGAATGGTCAAAGGCATATTTGCTGGCTTCAGGGATGAGATGGCAGATAGTGATATCCATTAAAGGGATGGAGGAGCAGACCAGTTTAGATAGAAAAGGGAAGTTTTAGGGTAAGCTGGATATATGAGTTCATACTATATCTGGAAGAGCCAACAGCCATTTCTAGGTCTGAAGCTTGGATTTCAGAGGCAGAAGCTCAGAAATAGGGTGAACAGTGAAAAACCAGGAGCATGGATGGCATTTAGGAAAAGTATAGGCATAACGAGCTCCCTAGACCATGCAACTAGGGATCCAAGCACTTGGAAAAAGAAAGAGAAGATCAGAAGCTCCAGAATGCAGTTATGCACCTCTAGAACCAAGGAGGCAGAGTGCTGTAACAATGCTAGCAGCCCCAGCTGGTAAAGTCATGTTGAGGGATAGCAGTACCCACTTGTGGACACAACAGGTTTTGTGAAGCAGCAGGGGAGATGCCTAAGGTTGAGGCTGGCATTGAGGAAATGGGCAGCACAGGTGATTCTTTTGAGGGACTGGAAGAGAAAATGGACCAGCTTGCTGTCAGTTTATCACCTACTTCTCAAATCATTCTCTTACCTGTAACCATCAGAGGTTAGGAATGTGGAACACTCCCTTTTCAAACCTCCTCACTGTGACGAATGGCTCTGTGACTCATTCTTGGCCAACAAATCACAAGTAGATATGTGACAAAGGTTTCTAGGAAGGCCTTTCTTTGAAACATCATTGGAAAGGTGAGTATTGACCTGGCCTACTTCTCCACTTACAGTGTTGACTACAGATGCAATGACTGAGGCTTTAACAGTCTGCTTAGGGCTACAAGAAAAAGGCAGAAAGAACCACAGCATCACTGAGACACTGAAATCTGTTCTCAACAACTGTAAACTGGGTGCTCATATGAAAGTCTGATTTCATTACTTTCTAAATCTAACATATCTAGCTACCTTTCTTTCTGGTTATTAGTAATATGTCCTGTGTCTACTTTTCTTCATTTAGAATGATACTACTTTGTAGACCTTCACAAAATCAGCCAGTTGATGATCCTTTCTTAGCTATGTAAATGAAAAGCTACCAACCAAAACACACATCAAGGTCTGAGTGACTGTAAAAGTCAGACATGGCAAGGAGAGAAATTCGAGTGCAGAGAAGCAAATTCAGGACAAGGTATTGTAGGGCCCCCTGTACAAAAAGTACAATTTGTACTTTTGTAGAGTAACAAAAAGGATGATCCAAAGTATTCTGGAAGCTAGGTCTTCTAGTGAAGATCCCCATTAGTTTCTTACATAAGAACAAATACAAATGTGAGAAGCTGAGATTGTCATGGGTTCTGATGCTGGATGGTTCCCACATCAGAATGACAGTTCAAAGCAGTGTATGGAACTGTCACACCCACCTTGACCAGCAAGGAAGACACAACACCCAGGCTCTTCTTTCAGAAGTTTATTCAGGAACCTTGAATTCTGACCTCTGACTTCTTCTAACCCCGGGGAAACCTGCTTGCAGCCTAAATAGCCTCTGGGCAGCCAACCCTAGTACACTATGTGGGCACCACCGATAGGTCCAAGTATGCGGAAGCAAGCCAGATCCTTGGCCTAGCCATATATGGAATTGTTTGTCACTGAAAGCACTCACCATGTGGAAGGTGGAGGGCGGAAGCCAGCGCCATATTTAAGGCGTGGCTGCACGCAGCTCCCTACATGGAACAGCAATTGTTCTGTATATCTAGAGCATTTGACTGTGTCCCAGGGGCATAGGCATTTGACCAAAGCCACTGTTTGTTTTCTTTTAGGTTAAGTGGGGTCCCTTGTTCTACAGAAACCAGAGATAACAATAGGTATTCTTTTTGTCAGGAACTGCATGGACAAAGGTTGATGACTCCCCACTTCTTTTTCCTGTGACTATTAAAATGGTTGTTAGAATATTTTCCTTTGTATAAAAAGTCTACCTTTTCCTAGCATTAACTGCTGAGAGGGAGGCTTTCCAATAGTCTTTTCAGAGACTCCATGCAAAGTTGGGGATGAAGAGAGGAGCTTTGAGAACAAGTAATCATGTAACCTTTTTGCCTCCCTCCCCTCCCCTCTTCAGCAGAGCATAGTGACTTGATATCAAACCAGAAGTCAAGTCCACCATATCAAAGCGAGGATGGACTGGATGGGAACAAAATTTAAATTATTCAAGTAATTAAAAGACTAAAAAACAGCACAACTAGAAGTTTTAAGAAAGAAACCAACCAAACACACTGCATAGATTACGGTTAGAATAAAACAAATACAAAGTTTATGAAGCAATCAGGAGAATGTGAATACTGGATATTAGATAGCATCTGCTACATATAAATATTTCTCCTTGAGATGTAAAATAACTTTTTCTAATACTTTTTTGCACCAGTTAAGAAGAGTATAATCAATAACTTCAGAACACTGCTTTCATTCAAATTCTGTCCCAGAAGCACTACCCAAACATCAAATAGCAACCCCCAAAAGGATGGCTTAGTGATTATGCAAATGGCTTTGTTCCTGTGGATATGGTTATATATACTTAAAAGTCTTAGCCTTTTAGAAATATATTCAGAGATGAACAAAAAATTTTCTGAGATGGATATGAAAACAATACAGGGAGGACAGGGGTGAGAAGGTGGGGTGAGGAGGTAGATGGGAGATCCAATAAAAGTATATCATTCATTCTTTAGAACATCCATTTTAAGTGATAAAAGATTATACAGAAAGATAAGGGAATTCTTTACCCTGAATATAAATATTAAAAAATTATGATTTACTAAACACTACTTTGTATATATAAATTCATAGTTCTATTTCTTCTTCTTCCAAGATTTATTACTCATATAATATTTTGTCTGTGTGTTTGCCTGCAGGCCAGAAGAGGCCATCAGATGGCATTAAAATGGTTGTAAGCCACCAAGTGGTTGCTGGAACTGGATTTAGGACTTCTGGAAGAACAGTTAATGCTCTTAACTTCTGAGCCATCTTCAGTCCCTCATGGCTGTATTTGTTAAGAACAAACTCACATGATTGTTAATACAGCTTTGTTCCATCAATTTACAGTTTAGAAAAAGTGGGCTATTATTTGTATGTCTTGTACTGGGGATTGAACTCAGGGCCTTCTTCATGCTAGGCAAGTGTTCTGCCCCGAGCTATCCCAGCTCTCTCTGTTCAATTTATATCAGGACTTCTCTACCTTAGTATTATTATCTGGGGCTAGAAAACTCTTTGAGAAGCTGCCCTGGGCACTTAAGTATGTTGAACAGTAAGTACCGTTGGCCTCCATCTGGATGCCAGTAGCATCCTTCAAGTTGCAGTGACAAAAGTGATTCTAGACATTACCAAATGGCCTCTGAAGACAAATTATTGCAGATGGCTACCTCTGGAAAACAGCAGCCCTAGATATTTCAAGATAGTGGTTTTCAAAGGAGATATGACTCCTTTAGAGAATATTGCAAAATTTTGTGAATGCCTCTCTGTCAGATGACTTATTGAAATGAGGACAGGGGCCACACATGTTGCAATAACTGTGAAGTGTAGAACTGAGTCACGTGTGATGTAACCTGTGTGAAGTGTGAACTAGGATTCTGACTTGAATACACATAAAAACATGCATTACTTTGTGTATATATTGAATTTAGGCAGAGTTTCCCACAAATGAAATAGTATTTTGGTTTGTTCAAAACTTTCATAAGTGTTCTTGGGCATAGTAATGTCCCTTATGGTATGCTCTATGTAGACAAGAGCATGCCTTGCACCAGTCTGAAAGTTACAGGCCATTGACCTGGTGAAAATGGGCCCACATAAGGACATGGCAAGATACCATGCTAACTCAGAATATATCATTCTACTATTGTAAATTAGCCATCTTTTACAAAAAGGGGTCATGTGTTATTTCCACACTATGACTATGCAGAAGTTTTATTACTGTTAAATTCATTTCAGGGTAATGGAGAAAACATCTTAAGATGTCTATTGTTGTTGGATAGTGTCACACAGCCATGATCCTAGAACTAGGGAGGTGAAGACAGAAGAATCAGAAATTCAAGGTCATTCTTGGATACATGGTGAGTTTGAGGCCAGCATGGGCCACATGAGACCTTGTCTCAGAAAAACAAAAAGTCCATTGTTAAAAAGGAACTGAGTTTGCTACACTTGAGAACCATCAACCTCAAGTGTTTAAGAGGTGCCACTTTCTTACAAAGTCAAAGGTCACTAGTGAAATTATGCCATCTTCTATTGCCACCAATACACTGTGTGGACTTATGTTTGTTCCTAGTAACTCAACAGTTATCTGAAGAGTTTCCTATGTGGATTCTTTGATGTCAAATAGCATAGAATTGCCCATTGAAGGTTCTTCTACCCCAATAACATGCACAGAGTTTTTCTCCTGCATAATTTCATGAAGGTCAAACAAGGCTAGTGCCCTGCTTGCTTGCCCTGCCTTTGTCTGGGCAACAGGGATTTCTCTTGAATTTGAGTGTAGATTCCGAATGAGCTTTGAGCCCCGTCTACAAGACTGTCTTCGACTACGGCCATGTGGTTCTTCCTCTTTGTTGTGGGTTATCTGATGTCGAATGAGATGAGAACTCTGAATGAAACATTTTCCACACTGATTACATTTAAAGGGCCTATTGCTCTGTTGAGTCCTTTCTTCTTGACTCAAAGGTGGGTCACAACTGAGGGTTTCTGTCCACTCCTGCTTTGTTAAAGCTGGTGTTTGCTCAAAAATCAGTCTTTGTTGCCACTCATAGGGTTTCTCACCAGCATGCTTCCGCTGATGCTGGGCCAGGGAGGAACTGTGCCTGAAGCCCTTTCCGCAGTGATTACACTCATATGGTCTTTCCTCAGTGTGAGTCCGCAGGTGCAAGAAGAGGCAAGTAGTCCGAGAGAAGGATTTCCCACACACACTGCAGGTGTATGGCTTCTCCCCAGTGTGTGTCCTCTTGTGGCGTCCTAGGGATGAGTTCTGATTGAAGGCCCTCCCACAATCCTGACACTCATAAGGCTTCTCTCCAGTATGAATTCTCCTATGAACTGTAAGGTGTGTACTGTGGCAAAAAGACTTCCCGCATTCATCACACTTATAGGGCTTGTCTCCAGTGTGGATTCGTTCATGTTGGACAAGGGAGGAGTTTTGGCTGAAGGCTTTTCCACATTCTTTACACATATAAGGTCTTTCTCCTGTATGAATTCTCTTGTGCACTGTGAGGTGTGCATTATGGTTAAATGACTTCCCACAATCAGTGCATTTATAGGGTTTTTCTTGCACCTGACTTTTTGTGAGTTCTTTAATGGGCATAGTCTGATCAAAGCCACTGTCATTAAAGGGCTGTGTTGCTGAGGAGTCTGTATGTTGCTTAGCTAAGCTTGGATTATGTTCTGAATTTTTAACTTGTGAGCAATCAGTATAGCCATGTTCTCTTTTAGAATTATCTGATAATAGATCTGCATTTAAGCTAAGAACACAGGCTTCCCCAAGTCCAAAACTTTCATAGCTTTGACTTTGAACTGACATTTCTTTCGAGTCTTCCAACTGTCCTAAGTTGTTCTGGTCCTTCTTGAGTGCCTGCCTCTGGCAATCACTTTTCTGATTTATCATAGAATGACAAGAAATAGCCTTTTCAAACCCATCTCTTTCTGTAATGGGGAATGACTCCTTCTCAGGGAGGCATTGCTCCTTGAGTAATGTGTGGTCTTCAGGCCCAAGAATCCAATCTGAAAGAAAAACAAATAGCTCTGCATTGTTAAGAGAAAAACAAGGAGAGGGACAGGTTTCTAATACTCTGGGGGTTTGCAACCAGGATCTTAACAACCTGCCTTAGTAAGTCCTAAGTCTCCTCTTAACACTATCTCTTCAACCATAGTTTCACTCCTGGCCAGGTACTAAAAATGAGTTTCTTGAGGATTCTGTCACAATCTATCACAAACCTAGTGCCCAAAAGTAACACTACTTTCCATCTTAAGTCCTAAAATCCAGATGTCAGCAGGGCTGGTTTTTCCTAGAAGTTCCACAGAAGAAACTAGGGGAGCCAGTAGTATAGCATCTTCAAATCTTTCTCATGACCTTTACTTCTGTCATCACACCCTTTTCTTGCTGTGACTTTCATCCTTATAGTTACTCTTTTGATTACAATGAGCCCACCTGATAGACAGCTGGTTTTAGGGATTAGGAATCAAACTTCATTGCAGACAATGCTTCACTTTTGTTGCTCAACCTTGACATTGAAAAAATTATATATATACATATAATATATACACACACACACATATATATATATGCATGTGCCTGAGCGTATGTGTGTTTAACATGTGCATGCATGAGCCCATGGGTCAATGGATTGCTGGAACTGAAGTTTTAGGTTGTTGTGAGCCAACTTGTGGGTGCTGGTAACAGAGACCAGGTTCTCTGCAAAAGCAGTAAAGGCTCTCAACTGCTGAGCCATCTTTCCAGCTCCACTCAGCATTCTTGAGGCCTCTTATCTGCTTAAGACATACATGAATTCAATATGCAACTTATCACAGTAGTGTCCAGTCAGTGCCTGGAACTGAAAGATGCTAAATATTCAAAAACATGTCTCAGTGATGTTGAAAAAATTCAAGGGAAAGCTAAGAGCTTAGCCACAGTAAAAGAGCTGGAGAAGCTGAGGCTGGCTGAGCACTAAGCCCTTTACTAACTTTGAATAGCACAAGGAGGGGCTTTAGTAAAATGCAAATGCTTCCACACAAAATTTTGTATTTGAAAGCAATATGATCAATATGTTATATAGCTTATGAAAATGTTCTTATATAAAACAGTACCATGTATAATATGCCAAGAAAATAAGAAACAGAAAAACAGACAACAGCAACAATGTAACAACTTACATTTATGTCCGTAGCACCATTACTCTTATAGCCCCAAAGTGGAAACAACCCAAATGCCCATCAGTTGAAAAATAAAAAATAAAACTCAAATGCCCACCAAATGAAAAAATGAAATGAGTGTAGGGAATGTAGCTCAGTGGTAGAGTACTTCCCTAATATGTATGAGGCCCTAGGTTCAATCCCTAGATTACAACAAGCAATCCAACACACAATGATCCACTAAATGGAATATTCAGTCATAAAAATGAGTGAAGTGTGACTACACACAACAACATGTAGAAACTTTGAAAATATGCTGAGTAAAAGAAGCCAGATACAAATGTCATAGACTAAGAGTCCACTGATTACACAAGTTTTCATACAAGAAAATCCATAGGCAATCCAAATGAATGGTTGTCAAGATCTAGGAAAATGGGTGGTGACTACTTTTGGACAAGCAACTTTTGTGGTGGCAGCTAAGGCCTAAATGTTTATGTTCTAAAATTTGTAAGTTCAAGTCCTAATTCCTGCTTCCATGGTATTTAGAAATGGAGCTCTGGGGGATATTAGGTCTTGAATGCAAAGCCCTTAAGATAGATTAATGTCCTTCTAAAAAAGAACACTGGGGTTCTCCCCTGCCCCCTTTTCTGAGGAAAAGGCAGCTATCTATAGATGAGAAAAGGGCCACTATCAGAAACCAAATCAACTTAAAGCCTCCAGAACTATAAGAAATAAATACCTGTTGTTTAAATTACCTAGACAGCGATGAAGTATTCTGGAAGTAGATACTGGTAATGCACAATCTGTGAATACACTGACACCACTGGATTATACAATATGTGTTTTTTTGCTATTGTTTTGCTGAACTGGGTATACAACTGGAAATACAACTGAACCTTTATCTTTAATTTTAAATGGGAGATTTTATATGGTATATAAACCTTAAGTTGTTACCTAAACCCCAGCTAAGATCTGCCCTTTTCTCCACCCTGGTTACAACTTTGCTCACCACGCCAATCACTTGTGATGAAAGACTTGTGTTCTCCTTCCCTGTCCCCCATTCTCATTGACTTCACCTATTCTTTCACTTTGTTCCCTGCTGGCTTCCTTATTATTTATTCCTTCCAACATATCCCATACTTCTTTCTCTGCTTGGAGCATGCATCTCTAGACATCTGCCTGCTTGCTTCAGTGTTTTCTTTCTTTCTTTCTTTCTTTTTTTTTTTTAAAAAAGATTTATCTATTATGTATACAGTATACAGAAGAAGACACCAGATGTCATCATAGATGGTTGTGAGCCACCATGTGGTTGCTGGGAATTGAACTCAAGACTTTTGGAAGAGCAGTCAGTGTTCTTAACCTCTGAGCCATCTCTCCAGCCCCCAGTGTTATTTTCTAAAAGAGACATTTCTGTGTGTCCTGGGGCATCATCTACCCTATGCTTCTCAGGCATATTTTTGTTTCAACCACCAACTCCAAAAAAGTTATTTACTTTTCCAGCTCTTACACGACTGAGGCTTCTTATTCTGCCACACTCTTAACATCAAAGGCATTATGTGGGTGAGTGCTTAGGAATGTTTGCTGCCTGGGCTGAGTCCCTGGTACAGCTGATAGTGGGGGAGGAGACTCTATATGAGCAAGGGGATAAGGACTATGAGGAAAATTCTCACAGTTATGGCTGGCTGGAGCTCTGGGGAGCTCACTGAATCAAAAACAGCCACCTGGGGCTGGAGAGATGGCTCAGTGGTTAAGAGCACTGTCTGCTCTTCCAGAGGACCCGGGTTCGATTCCCAGCACCCACATGGCAGCTCACAACTGTCTGTAGTTTCAGTTCCAGGCAAAACACCAAGGCAAATAATTAAAAATAAAATAAAAATAAAAGTGTTTAAAAAAAAAAAACCAGCCACCTGGGAACCATCAGGAAAAGGAACTAGGCCCTCCAAGGATAGGAAACTGTCCACTGACATGGACAATATATGGAGCCTCAAGGGGAGGGTTCAGATTGTGGTTCTGTGCAGACTGCCACCTTGGAGCCCATTCTCTCCAGAGGAACACTTAACCCAGTCTTGATATTAGGATGAGGAAATTGGACCTGTCTGGAGTGGATGCTGAGCTAATCCACCTTGGGACCTCTTGCCCTTTCTGGGGAGGGGATGGGAATATAGGGAGGAAGGAGGTTGAAGGCTGACCAGGAGGAGGGGTTGGAAGGGGGAAGGGAGTTGGAACAATGGAATACATGGATTAAAAAAAAGACTTTATTCTCTCTCTCTCTCTGGATATATATATATATATATATATATATATATATATATATATATACATATGAATGTTTGCTGAATGGGCTCCTAAGCTGATACTACTACATGCAGCTTCAGGGCAAACTCTGGTCCAAACCAATGTTGTCAATGGGAGGGGGTAGAGGAAGACTCAGAGTAGGAGACTTCAGGCCACTACTGAGGGCTGAGCTGCTGTAACCAGGTTAGGCCAGCAATAGCTGAAAGCATCAATGCTGAATTCACGTGAGTTCCCTACAGTTCCAGCTACCCCATACCTCAAACAACTGATCCTGCTGTTAAGGAAGCCATAGTGTCACTAGTAAGAAGTGGCGGTAAGAGGAAGAGTTGAGCTCACCAGGTGAGGTTAAATAACTGGTAAGCTGAATGATGGCCCCCTCAATGACAAACACATCCCAGTTCTTGGGCCCTGTAAATATGTGATGTTACATGGCAAAGAAAATATTATAGATATAATTAAAGAATTTTAAAAAAATAAAGTATGTATGTGTCTGTATGTGAATGTATGACGCATTTGTGCAGGGGCCTGAGGTCACAGGTAGCTGATGAGCTACCTGACATGGATGTTGCAAAAGCAAAAACTGCTTTTAACTGGTGAGCTCTCTTTTTAGGCCCAAATTAAGAATATTAAAAGTATGTGATTATCTTGGGATTCTAAATAATACCAAGAGGCTTCATGTAGGAAAGGCAGGTGAGCCAGAGTCAGAGATGAACATGTGTCAATCAAAACAGAGCTGAGTGATATGCTCTGAAGAAGGCCCCATGAGCCACAGTATCTGGGAAGGTTCTAGATACTAGGAGAGACAAGGAAATAGAACCTTTCCTGCAACTGCCAGGAAACAGGCTTGATGAATCACTTTGAATTCCAGCTTCCATAGATATGAGAAAATACTTGAATGAATCAGTGTGCTGCTGCTTCTTCTTCTCCTCCTCCTCCTTCTTCTTCTTGGACAGGGTTTTACAAATTACAAATGCTGCTGGGGCTTTCCTACAGAGTTCCTGGAGTTACAAGAATTCACTATCATAACCAGCCACTTTTTCCCCATTATGCTTTGCCAAGGTACTTTGCAACACTAGCTGTAGAACATCTAAACAAGTATTACTGCAAAGTGTGCTTCCATTTTAACAGGAAGCCTTTAGCTTCTAGAACATTTATGATACTGCAGATATTAAGTTGTGACAATAGCCTAACAGAAGGGTATGAGGAGCAGGTTTACAGAATCTAACATGCAAGAACTGAACAGAATGCTGGAATGAATGCCAGCAGAGGATGCTGTAAAAGCTGATGAGAAAGGAAGTGGCCTAGAGGAAGACGGAGCAGAAATACAAGTAAGGCAGACCTCTCACTACTGGAGAGAAAGAATGGCTTTTATGGGCACAGAAGAAGGATGAAGTCATGGGGCACCCCCCAGAAATACAGGATAACTGGCTAAGCTGACAGTCTCAGAGATGTCTGCTCACAGGCTGGCCCTAGGGAATATTAGGCAACTTAGATTTGGGGTGGGTTCCCATCACCCTAATTGGTAAGAAAAGGTCACTGCTTTACTGTTGTAGCCTATTTCAAGCACCAGAATCATGGTATGTATGAAGTAGGTGCCCCAGGAGAAACTCTGTCATCTTCTCTGGAGATAACAGTCCTCATGTACCATCACAGCTTACTGCTGGGGAAACTGAGCACATTTTGTCTGACTTCATAGTCTGAAGAGCTGCAAAGTCATGCCTGGTTCCTTGCAGAAGTTCTCAATCTATGGATCACAAACCTTTGGGGGGGGGTGGTCCCTAAGGCCATTGGAAATATAAGGTATTTACATTACAATTGATAACAGTAGCCAATTACAGTTATGAAGTAACAAAGAAAATAATTATATGATTGGGGGTTACTACATGAATTGTTAAAGTGTTAAAGGGTCACAGCATTAGGTTGAGAACTACTGTTCTAGATTTTGACCCCTGAGGCCTTTTCCCTTCATAGGTTTTGCTCTGGATCTTTGGCTATAATCATTCAGAACTGTGAGTATGATGATTCCAAGTCCCATGAACCTCCTAAGAAAGGGATGGTTCCGAGGGCCCTGAAATGTCATTCTTAGGTGCATCTCCAGTGGTCTCCTGGAGTTTCCCCAGTGAGAAAACCCACTGGGTGGGGTTCTTACCTAGATGGCAGGCCTGGGTGCATCTCCTCTCTGACACCCAGAGCTCAGCACCTTGCTCCAGCTTGGAGATAACTGCAGGTTTGGGAACATCAGGACCTGAAAATTGGAAAAGACACAGGAGGTTGGAGGCTGCTCTGGGACAAACAAGCTCAGGCTGCAGCTCAGCCTCTTAACCATTAGGACATGTGGGCACCTTCCAATCATATGAGGGCTTTGCTCAGTGACAGAAAGGGCAGCTTCATCCCAATAAGTGTATCCCTTCAGTAACTAAGGACTCAAGGTTAAGCTAGAGGCCCATACAAGAGGCTCACAAGCATAGCTCAGTTTGAGAAGCGGGCCTTACCCACAGAGAGAAGGTGCCCAAAGGTCTCCAGCATCACATCACGATACAGAGTCCTCTGGGTAGGGTCCAGCTGCCCCCACTCCTCTTGAGTAAAGTCCACAGCTACATCTCGGAAAGTCACTGGCTCCTGAAACATCACACATATTCTCAATTAGTCAGACCATTTACCTCTGTGGAAGAGGAAGGATGGAAAAAACAGGCGGGCATGGGTCTTGAGAAAATGTATACCGTGTGTGATGTGTGATGGCCTCACTTGGAGTCTATGGGTAGGTATGAGTTACAATGACAACACAAGAACTCTTGGCAGGATCAAAAAAGACAGCCACAGCTGACCAGACAGACCTGGTTGGACCACTGACATGGAGGTTTATGACCTAAAGAAAAGGTTACTAGGGTTTTTGTTTTTTAAGTATGTTTGTGAGTGTTCAAGTGTACACATGTGTGTATGTCGAGGTCACAGGATAAACTCAGGTATTTTGATCTTTGTCCTCCACACATTTCTTAACCTGATGACCAGGCTATTTCAGCATTTCTGTTATCTAATCATCAGGTCCCATCTCTACTCCACTTTTTTTTTTTCCAAGACAATGTTTCTTTGTGTAGCTCTGGCTGTCCTGGAACACACTCTGTAGACCAGGCTGGCCCGAATTCATAGAGGCCTCTGCCTCCCTGGTGCTGGGATTAAAGGTGTGCACCACACTGCCACCAGCTTCCACCCCACCTTTTTTTTTTTTTTTTTTTAAACTTTTATTTATTTATTTGCCTTGGTGTTTGCCTGGAACTGGAACTACAGACAGTTGTTAGCTGCCATGTGGGTGCTGGGAATTGAACCCGGGTCCTCTGGAAGAGCAGACGGTGCTCTTAACCGCTGAGCCATCTCTCCAGCCCCCCACCCCACCTTTTTTTAACCCACTATTTTAGCTCAGCTCTCAGTACCCTTTCCCATGTCTAAGTAGTTCTTTCAGTCCTATACAAATTTTTCTTAATACCTTTCCTCCGTTTTCCATTTTCATGTGTGTGTACATGTGTGTAGATTCACATGAGGGAGAGTATGCCCAAATATGTGTATGCACAGAGGTCCAATGTTGATGCTGAGAATCATCACTTGCTCCCACCTTATTCACTGAGCAGGTCTCAATCAAATTCTGACCTTATTGATAGTCTCAATAGCCATCTTACTTTGGGATCTCCTGTTAGTCTTTTCAGACTGGAATTACAGATGGGCCCTTCCAGCATTTATATGGTTTCTGGTGACCTGAACTATAGTTCTCACACTGTGCAGCAAGCACTTTGACCACTGAGCCATCTTCTCAGGCTTTTTAAACTTAGAAAACAATCTTTCTTTCTCTAGAGACAGGATTTTAAATATCCTAGGTTTGACTCAGGTATGATATATAGCCAAAGATGACCCTGAACTTCTGATTCTTCTGCTTCTACTTCCTAAGTGCTGGGATTAAAGGTATGCACCACCACACCCAGTTTTTTGTTTTGTTTTTTGTAAAGTAGTGCCAAGGCTTCACACATGCTAGGAAAGCACTCTTTCCACTGAGCTACATCCCCAGCCCCTAAACACTTGAATGAATCCTTGAAATCTTTAAATAAAGAATGATTACTCCCTCAAGGATATCCACTCCTGAAACTTACTAATATTATGATAGTGACATGTACTTTGCAGATATGATAAAGATGCCAAAACACGTAGATGTCCTGTGTTATCCACATGGGTCCTAAAGCCACATGTTTATGAGATAGGTGTGAAATTTGGGAAGTCAGAAGGCAATGTTATCACTTAAGCAAGATGCCATGCTGTGGGATATTGCTCTCAAACACTGTAAAGATTTGTTACTTGTATTGGTTTAATAAAACGCTGATTGGTCAAAGTATAGGCATGGAAAGAAAAAAGGCAGAGCAGCAGATGCCAGCCAGATGCAGAGGAAGCAAGATGAGAATGCTGCACTGAGCAAAGGTACCAAGCCATGTGGCTAAACATAAATAATAATTATGGGTTAATTTAAGTGTAAGAGCTAGATAGTAATATGCTTGATCTACTGGCCCAGCAGTTACTATAATATTAAGCCTCTGAGTTAATTATCATAAGTGGCTTTGGGACTGGCCTGGCAGGACATTGAAACTACTACTACAATGCTACATTGTTGCTTTGGAGCAAGGAGTGCCAGGGCTATAGCTCTTATAGCTGGAAAAGTTAATCAACGAATATCCCTAGAAACTTGGTAGAAGTGTGGCTCTGCTCATGGTGCTCATTTCTGACTTCTAAAATTATTATTATTGTTTTTGAGATGGGGGTTCAGTGTGGCCTTGAATTTATCATTTTCTGCTTCAGCCTCTCATATGGTGCTAGGATTATAAACATGCACCACCGTGCTTGGCTTAGAATGTACATTGTCTTCAGCCACAAAGTTTGTAGTGACTTGTTATAACAGCTGGAAGAAACTAATGTACTGGACCTCAAAGGCCGCTAAAATGATCCCTTACTAACATCCCAACTTGCATGCAGACATGTTGACTTGTATAGCTGATAGGATATGGTAAAAGCTGAGGTCATAGCACAACTTCTTGGATCACCACTCTACAGGAAATCACATACTACAGTGCTTCCACTGTGAGGCCTACCTGGAGAAATACTGAATTCTCCGCCAACAGCCACGTGAATGAATATCTTGAAGGTGGGTCTTCTAGGCCCAGTTAAATCTCAAGTAATAATTGTTAGGCTGTCATCTTGACTGCAACTTTAAGAGCCTAGGGCAGACCCATGAGCTAAGTCACTCGTGGATACCTACCTATCAGAAACCATGAAGTAGTATTTATCTCAGGTCACTGTATTTTGTGTGTGCTATTTGTTACACAGCAACAGACTAGATACACCTCTAATGTCTTTCGTATTGCTTATTCCCTGACAAACTGACAGTCTAATGACTGTCAGCTGGTGAATCCACCATCACTATGGTTCATTCATATGGCTGTTGACAGGCCTCAGTCTCAGTTCTACACAATGGTCACATTTCACAGAAAAGTAAAATAACATGAAGCTGATTCTAAGAATACTAATAAGCCACTTAAAACACAAAATGTAAAACAATGCAAATCTCCCCTAAACAAACCAATAAGCCCCTCACCAAGTACATACTTTCTAAGGTGCAGAATTTACATATGAATTGGTTTTGGCTTTTGTCAGGTGGACTAAGAAGAGAATAAGCAGCCAGTTTGTCTACAAAGTGCTGGAACTCTGATGACTTGGCAAACATTGACAGCCCTACCTACCACAGTTCTCACAGCGGCCCGCAGGGGGTGACCCTTGGAGTTACTCTTATTTTACTAACTTGGCTCCCGTGTTAGGGCTTACTTGTAAAATAGGGGTGTGTAGATTCTCATAACAGTCTGTTGATTCTACGCTTTGGGACTTGTCCTGAGGACCGTATCCACAATGGGGGTGCTTCGTATCGCTAGCCAGACAGCTGTCATCACTGAGAAACATCTCTCTGGATGTGTGGGGAGGTGTTGGCCGATGAGGGGGTGAACCCCCGAGTGGGGAAAATGACCACTCCCTCCTCCTCCCACACGCGGCAGTGAGACAGGGGGTTGGAGCATGGGTACTGGAGACGGGTGGTTGGAGGCTGGGTTTAGACCTGAGCTCGGCAGTTGAGCCACCGTGTTCGCTTCCCATGTGGAAAAAGCGCTGCCGGTTACAGGCCAGTCTGTGGGGGAAGCGGGGCCCGAAGTCCACTCCGTTGTTATTGTTACCTGAAGTTGTGTTGCTTGCGGTCGCGAGGCCATCGCCATTGTTACCGCTTGGTCCTGCAGGTCCATCCCGGGCGAAAAGGTCAGCAACAGATGTCCAAGGCGACCCCTAATTTAAAGCTCACGTTCGGCTGTCCTAGGGACCACCCGACCAGCCTCCCGCTGGACAATGGCGACAGCAGCAGGCACGCCGAGACTACAACTCCCAGAAGGCCACGCGCTAAGACGCAGCACTGGACCAATAGGAACTAGCGCCAGCTTAATGTTGACCAATGGCGAAGTCCTGGCCTGGGGTCTAAGGGAGTCGGAATCACCTACAGCTGTCGACTGTGGAGCAGGTCTAGGTACCAGCAGAGACCAGCTTTTATCCGATTACCTGCGTGTGCCGGCATCACTCGGCCCCGGGTTACCCTGAAAAATCGTCCTCCCACCCTGATTGCTGAGTTTAGGGTACATATGAGGGGAACTCGTAGCAGCAAAGCCTATCGATCTGACCTGCTGCTGGAATTGAATGAATGCACAAGGGCCCCTGGATTTCTTCCTTTTACTCTGTGTACTTCAGTTAAGCTGACATTTACTTGAAGCAAAATTACATGAACGTTTAAAAGCTTTAATATAATAGACTTTGAAGGACTAATGACGGGAAAGGGGAAAACGAGGCTTCCCAGACATCGTTTTGTTTCAGGTAAGATGAATGTCAATCATTTAAAAGTGTAATTGTTACAGCTCAGGTAGAAAGATATCCTGGCAGTCAGGAGCCAAGGAATACCAGAGAGTCACAGCACATAACAAACTTCACAAAAATTTATTAGAAGGGAAACCCCCAGGAAGGGGCTGCCTCTGCTCAGGCTAGAAACAGCAGAGAAGTAAGTAGAAGGCAGGGTTTTTTTTTTTTTTTTTTTAACAGAGTGGGCAGGAGGGCAGCAGTGGTGTGGGGATGGAACTTTTCAGGGTGAAGCTTTCGAGGGTGGGGATTGGTGCGATTTAAAGTTCAGAGCTTGGATTTTTACTGTCGGGCTGTCACTGGGTCCAGACTTTAGGGCAGTTAGAATGTTTTGTGAGTGGGATCTGGAGTTGGAAGTCCTCAGGGGAGGGGCCTGGCCACTGATGAGGGACTCGAGGGCTTACAAAAGGTACACTCGGAATGCCAGCGTTTAAGAGATGGAGGCAATCTGATCCAGGAGTTCATGCTTGGCTACACAGCATGTTGAAGGCTATGCACTCTCAGGGGCGGGGGGCGGGGGGGATGGGAGATGGAGGATGAAAGAAAGCATATCACACACAAACACATGTACTTTTTAAAATTTTTATAGAATAAAGTCTCATGTTTTATCTATGTATCCCCTTGTTCAAACTCCCTTCCCGACCCCTCCTGGTCAATCTTCAGACTCTCTCCTCTTCATCACCCCCATCCCTTCCCCAGAAAGGGCAAACGGTCCCAAAGTGGATTAGCTCAGCATCCATTCCAGGCAAGTCCGATTCCCTCATCCTAATATCAAGACTGGGTTAGGTGTTCCTCTGGAGGGAATGGGCTTCAAGGTGTCTGTCCATGCACAGAAACACAGTGTCATCCCTCCCCTTGAGGCTCCACATATGGCCCATGTTAGTGGGCAGTTGTCTATCCTTGGAGGGCTTAGTTCCCATTCCTGATGGTTCCCAGGTGGCTGTTCTTGATTCAGTGAGCTCCCCAGAGCTCCAACCAGCCATCACTGTGAGAATTTTCCTCATAGTCTCTATCCCCTTGCTCATATAGGGTCTCCTCCCCCACTATCAGCTGGACCAGGGACTCAGCCCAATGCTCAGCCATGTATCCCTGCCTCTACCTCTAGTCATTGTTGGATGTAAGTTCTGTGATGGCACTTAGGGTGGTTATTCGTTTGATTATGGGAGAAGTCTTGTTTAGGCAACACCGTCGCTATTGGTTGGAGACCTAGACAGGGACAATCCTGTGAGTTCTTGGAGGTTTTCCCTAGCACCTCGTCTTTTTCCAACCCTCGTATTTGCTTCCTCTATTAAGATCTCCCTCACTTTTTCTCCTCTTCCTCCTTGTTTCTCTCTCTTAATTATCTTCTCTCCTCTCTTGGTTTTTTTTTTTTTTTAAAACTAAGAACTAGGTACAAGCAAAAGGGCTGGGTGTGGTGGCACATACATTTAAGAGACAGCCAGAACTCTGTGAGTTTGAGGCTAACCTGGTCTACAAAGTGAACTCCAAGCAATTAGAACTACATAGAGAGACCCTTTCTCAAAACAAAATAATAAAATAAAATGGGAATGTGCAATTCTTCACTAGGTTGATGAGGTAGTGGAAAAAGACAGAAAATAAACTACACTATTAAAAAGACAGAGAACACTAGGTATGGAACAGCAGGTCCTGTTCATCCTTGGAACTCTCCCCAGGATTGAGTATTAAATCTATGTCTCCGGGCTGGAGAGATGGCTCAGAGGTTAAGAGCACTGACTGTTCTTCCAGAGGTCCTGAGTTCAATTCCCAGCAACCACATGGTGGCTCATAACCATCTATTATGACATCTGGTACCCTCTTCTGTATACTGCATACATAATAAAAAAATAAATAAATAAATAAATAAATCTTTAAAAAAATAAATCTATGTCTCCATGCATGAGAGAAGCTAGTGATCTCTTATGAGCAAACAGTATGTTCTGAATGACATCTTTTTATTCTCTCCTCCCTTCGTCCTTTGCTCCATACCTTTCTTCCCTCCCTCCCTCCCTCCATCTTGTTCTCCACTGGCATTTTCCTCATCTGTGTCCACATAAGTGGGTCTGGCAATGACAGTAGTATTACAACTGGTGCTTAGGGGCTGGACTAGGTATTTCCTAGTTCTTGACCTCTTTTCCAAAGAACTGAAAATAAGAGCTCACAGAAACAAAAGAAGTAATATAATTTTATTTGGAGCAATGAGTTATTATAGATTGCATAGGATATACTATTCAAGATTGTGTGGTCATGTGAGTGAAGATTCTCAGTGTCCAGATTATTGTTCAGGGTTTCCTTTTATGGGGCTCAAGAGAAGGGGGTGCTGGTTACTAGGGATGTAGTTTGGGTGAACCTCTACTTTGATTGATAGATTAAGTCATATATTCAATTTCTCTACTATGCATATCTCTTTATAATGCATCTGATTTTAGTTATACATGTGCCCAATTATGCATAGGCATAAAATGGTAAATAGGAGGTTCTCCTTAAAAGGTTTTGCTTTATGTGCAGGCATCCAAAATTAGTTTAGGCAAGACTGGTCCTTCCATTCTTCATATGCAGACATGTTGAGAATATTCTTGAACTAAAATCATCTAATTTGAACAGTACCAAGGGCAGGGAAAGTTATACCATCATCCAGAGAAGGAAGTATGTGTAGCCTGATGTAGACAGAGAGGGGTTGTGAGGTTGCTAGGTGCATTGTTCAGAGAGGCTGCCAAACGTGTGTGTGCAAATCCCAAGTCAAACGGAGGGTCTCAGGGCACTAAACTATATCCCATGTTTGCCTGACTCAGTATCAGGCGATGTGGTATTTTGAATGAGAAATTTCCTCATAGTTTTAGGCATTTGAACACTTGGTCTCCACTTGGTGCTCTTTGGGGTGCAGCCTTGCTGCGGGAAGTATTAGACTAAGGGCTGTGTGTGTGTGTGGGGTCTCTGCAAACACCATAGCCAGCACAGTATCTGAGGGAAGGAAGCAAAAAGGTAGTCAGTTCAACATGAGTAAGTAGTTGGTATTGGTTTAAAGTGACCCCCACAAAATTTATTTTAGGCATATTTAAGCACATTTTAAAGTTTTGGTGAAAACTTTCTTGGTAATAATTCTAATCAGGCAGTTTAAGTTTGATGAAGCCACTGAAGAGAGTAGAGCTACCATGGTGTGGGTAAAATATGGTGATTTTTCTGATTGGGTAACAGCCACTCACTGGCAGCTCCTTTCATGCTGCAGCAGCCATTCAAATGCCTTTTCAAAAAGGACCTTATTGAGGCTAGAGAGATGGCTCAGTGGTAGAGAGCACTGGCTGTTTATCCAGTGGAGCCAGGTTCAGTTCCCAGCTGTCTATAACTCCAGTTCCTGGGGATTTACACCAATGCATGCAAAATAAAGTTAAGTTTAAAAAGGACCTTGCTTTAAATGCAGAAATAAAGGACATTGGGAAAATGAGTGCAAAAAATCTAGTAATCCTGTTCCTCACCTTTGCTCATGACATACAAAGGAAAACTTTTGGCTAAGGAATGTTGACCCAAATTTGACAAGGATGGTAAACCTTAAACCTCCCAAGGGGACAACACTCAATCCTAGAATCAAGTGGGGAGGGTAGAAATTGACCCAGACAACAAACATGAACCAGATTCAAAATCAGTATCTAGTCATTCAAGAGGAACAACAGAACCTAATGCAAATGGGATTAAATATATTGCTTAATGGACAAGGCCATTCTCAGATTATGAACATTCCATGTTGAGTTTATATACTGCAAACTACTCCTGTAGAACAGTGAACTCAACCTGTGGGTGGGATATCAGATACCCTGTATGTAAGATATTTAAATTATGATTTATAATAGCAAAATTAGAGTTCTGAAGTATCAATGAAATAATTTTATGGTTGGGGTCACCACAGCATGAGGAACTGTATTAAAAGAGTCAAAGCATTAGGAAGGTTGAGAACTTTAGAGTTTTTCTAGATGCTGGGGCCTATCGTTCAGTTATTTGTCAAGAACAATGGCCCCATACTGGTCAATGTCTAGTGGACCACCTTTAAGGTATTAGATGCCAACAAGAATCTTTAAAAAGTAAATGTTGTAATTTGGACTGACAAATATTCTTCTGGCACTGTTTAGTTCTACATTGTCTCAGGACTTTTATAAAATTTGTGAGGAAAAGATATATTAAAACAAATACAACCAGTAATTACCATTGCTACTAATAAATCATCTGATAATTATACAAGAAAGTATAATTCCTCTATCGGGGTCATTGATCAAGGTCATCCATTCAGCCTTATAACTACAATAGATCTCTGATGACCTAGTATGGGTTGTTCATGACAAAAAATTAAAACAGGCCCAACTTCATGTAAAGGAATAATTGCAACTAGAACATATAGAACTTTCTGTTAATCTTTGCAACTCAACTATTTTTGTAATTCATAAAAGTGAAAAGGATAATATGTTTTCAAGGCACGTTTTTTTTCTTTTTTTTTTTTTTTGTGTGTGTGTGTGTGTGTGTAGCCCTTGATGTCTTGGAACTCACTCTGTTGACCAGGCTGGCCTCAAACTCAGGTCAGCCTGCCTCTACATCCTGAAATGCTGGGATTAAAGGCGTGTACCACTACTACATGGTTCAAAGAATTAATTTTGATTGCTACATGATCCTGTCAGGGGCATAAAAACAACTATGAAAACAATAGTGGCTCTTGAGCCAGGGCTACCTGTTCCTACTAGATTCCTTAAGAACATTACATTACTAGATTGACTTAAAAGACTACCTTTTCTTTATTTAGTTACATCCTGATGATAAGAAACATTTTGCATTCTCTGTTCTTACTTTATAAACAATCAACAGCCATTGACCAATATCAGTGGAAAGTTTTATTATAAGGGATGAAATTAGTCCCACTATATATTAGTGTTGTATACACAAAGCACTTAGGCTGGTGCTGATTCAATTTCCTGACGTATTGGCCATATATTATATGGATGACATTCTCTCCCACTAACCTAATCAATACTTAAATAAATGCTTGATTTTCATGGTAAATAAACTAAAAGAGCAAAATTTAAATATAGCTCCAGGTAAAATAGAAAAGCAATATTACAATTAACAAATTCACCATCATCCTCTCAGCTTAAAACTTTCCAAACAATGTACTTTCAGCTACTCAGAAAAACTTTGTGTCATATTAGTTGAGTACATTCTTATCTGCCTAATACTATTAAGAATTTGATTCTGCTTTCCACATTGCTTTCTGGAGTCTCTTGGTTAAACTTTATAAAAACCATAACACTTGAAGCAGAGCAAGTTATTAGTTTATTAAACAATGCTTCTGCTATAGTTGTAGCTCATAGAATAAATCAATTACTTCTTCGTCAATTATTTATTCTCCTGCTTATCACCTACAGGAATTACATATCAACAAATTAATGATATTATAGGAATTTATGTAAGTCATAATTCTCCACATAGACACTAATGATGGGAAAAGCATATCATAAACAAATTACTGGTAAGGAACCTACAGAAATGGTTGTGCCATTAAATAAAATGAAGGTTGGTTATTTGTTTCACACTGATTATAATTGGCATGTAGCACTAGTATGTTACTTGAGATCATAAATAATTATTAACCTGAAGATCTTCTTTTAAATTATTTTGAAGAAATTTAGTTATTGCCAAAAATTATATCTAAAAATCCTATAGCTTTAAAAACTTTCAATGCTTTTACAGTTTGTTCTTCAAAAGGACAAGGAGCTCATGTTTTATATACAAATTTTATATCCTTCACAAAAAAGATTGTACTCACCTCCGGCTGTTCAGTTTAACAGTTTGAACTCATTATAGTCATAGTCAATAGGCTTATTTTTTTTGGAGACTTTTTCTCTGTGTTGCCTTGGCTGTCTTGGCACTTGCTCTGTAGACCAGGCTGGCCTTGAACTCAGAGATCTACCTGCCACTGTCTCTCAAGTGCTAGGATTAAAGGAATGCACCACCACTGCCTGCTTAATCAATCAGCTTTTATTAGATGTTTCTCAGCTATTGAATATTTTAGCTGACAATGCATATTGTACTCAAACTGTTTTTCTTTTAAAAAACGTAGACTTAAACCCAACTCCACTTCTAATGTTACATCATGATTATTTTTCTATATGATAATGGCCTCAATTATTTTTTTTATAACTCGTACTGATGCTTGTTTTTTTTTTTTTTTTTTTTTTTTTTTTTTTTTTTTTTTTTTTTTTTTTTTTTTTTTTTTTTTTTTTTTTTTTTTTTTTTTTTTTTTTTTTTTTTTTTTTTTTTTTTTTTTTTTTTTTTTTTTTTTTTTTTTTTTTTTTTTTTTTTTTTTTTTTTTTTTTTTTTTTTTTTTTTTTTTTTTTTTTTTTTT
>PVIH01015695.1:0-48570 GCA_004025045.1 Sigmodon hispidus
TTCTGTGGACTTATTGATTGTTTGTGATTTCATGGATGTGTCTGGGGTCCTTAGGTTGTAGTTTTCCCTCTAATACTCTCTGTAGTGCTGGATTGGTAGATAGATATTCTTTCAGTCTGACTTTGTCCTGAAATACCTTGTTTACTCCATCTATGGTGATTGATAATTTTGCAGGGTATAGTATTCTAGTTTGGCATCCGTGCTGTTTAAGCGTCTGTATAACTTCTGACCAAGCCCTTCTAGCTTTCATTGTTTCCATTGAATAGTCAGGCGTTATTCTGATGGGTCTGCCTTTATATGTGAGTTGGCCCTTTTCTTTTGCAGCTCTTAAAATTTTTTCTTTGTTCTGTATGTCTTGTGGCTTGATTATAATGTGGCGCGCTGACTTTTTTTTGGGATCATATCTAATTGGTGTTCTGTAAGCTTCTTGTACCTTTATGGGCATTTCCTTCTTCAGGCTAGGAAAGTTTTCTTCAATGATTTTATTGAAAACATTATCTGTGCCTTTGAGCTGGTATTCTTCTCTTTCTTCTATTCCTATTATTCTCAAATTAGGCCTTTTCATGGTGTCCCAGATTTCCTGAACATTTTGAGATATGGCTTTTTTAGTTTTACTATTTTCTTTGACTGGTATATCTATTTGAGCTACTGAGTCTTCCACTTCAGAGATTCTATCTTCCATCTCTTGAACTCTGTTTGTTATGCATGTATCTGTGGTTCCAGCTTTTTTCTTCAGGTTTTCTATTTCCATCTTTGCTTCATTTTGTGACTTTTTTATTGCTTCTATTTCAGCTTTTATTTCAGCTTTTAGTTCCTGGCATGTTTCTTTCATAGATTTGTTCATCTCTTCCAATTTTTTGTATGTATTTTCTTCTATTTCTTTAAGGCTTTTTTTCATATCTTCTTTTAGAGCTTCGATGATCATCAAAAAGGAATTTTTGGTGTTGCTTCCTTCTGTTTCCTCTTCATTGTTCAGTTCAGGTCTTTGTATTTGTAAAATCGCCACTCTCTTCTGGAGTTACCATGTTGTCCTTTGTATTATTATGTAATTTCTTGCACTGACGTTTGCCCATGGCTTCAGTGGTTCACGATTAGATCGGTCCTGGTCAGTTGTGGCACTTGGGTTTGTGTGTCTCCTGTCACCTCTCTGGTCAGGGTTTGATTCTGTCTTTCAGAGACCCCTGCAGTTGTTGGTTCACTCAGTTCGAGGTCGTGGTGGGGAGCCGTGCAGATTCCCTCAGCAGGAGCTGTGGGTGTGGCCAGGGGCACAGTTCAGCTGCCCCTGCTCCAGAGTGCGCTGGGACTCCGCAGAGAGCACCCGTTCCCGGGGGTGGAACCGGAAGCAATGGGAGCTCAACTCTCCCTCCCAGGCCAGGATACAGGCGCTGAGGCCTGCCGATCCCCCCTCACCTCTGGTCAGGGTCCGAATCTGCCCCTCAGAGACCCCTGCAGTTGGTTCGCTCAGTTCGCTCAGTTCGAGGTCGTAGTGGGGAGCCATGCAGATTCCCTCAGCAGGAGCTGTGTGTGTCGTCAGGGGCACAGTTCACCTGTCCCTGCTCCAGACCTCCTCACCTCCTATGTCCAAAGTTCTCATTCTGAAATCTGTCATGAAAGTCAGATTATAGGAGTTATACAAGCGAGCCAGTCAGTCACGCAAGGGAAAGGTGGAGATTGATAATTGTTATGAGCCAGTTATTACAAGACAGTTGTGAGTTGGTATTATCACAAACTGTCATAGATAGCTGAAAACAACCATAACAAATACTAGTTTTTATTCCTTAAATTATTTTTAATTCATAACTCTTTATTTAATAATGTGTGCATGTAATGTGTAATGTAGCTGTATGCATGAGTGTTCTTATGTGTACAAGAACATTGGCCTGTGTGGAGGCCAGAGATTGGCATATAGAGACTAGAAGACATGAGACTAATATAAAGATAGTTTCTCCAACCACTTCTCATTGTTATTATTATTATTATTATTATTATTATTATTATATGATGTTTTAAGACAGTCTCTTGCTGAACATGACCTTGTCAGTTCAGCTAGACTGGCTGGCCAATAAGCCCCTGGGATTCACTTATCTCCACTCCCTAGTGCTAGGATTGCAGGCATGTGCTACCATACCATGCCTTGCTTTTATGTGAATGCTAGGGATTCAAACCCAAATGTTCATGATGCTTGCATATTAAGCTATTTACCCATTGTAAATCCAGTCCTTTATCTGATAATATGTTAATTTTATATATTTGATGTGCATCGTGCTGTTTTACACATGATCATCCGTACAAGCATATATTGTACTTGTAGTTATTCCCATATAACCCTAACTCTCCCCTCTGGCTCTTCCCTTTCCTTTAACGTTTTGTTCCCATAGTCAGTTTTATTTCCACTTTTGTGTCATCTATACATACACTATTTTATGTATTTATATAAAATCCATGATCCACAAATGACAGAAAGCATGTGATGTTTGCCTTTCTAACACTGACAAAAATTTGTCAATATGATTGTCTCCAGTTTTTTTTCTCTCTCTCTCTACACACACACACTCACACACACACACAGAGACACATATATATACCCTCCTTTTTCTTAATTTATTGCTCTGTGATGGGCACTAAGGTTGGTTCCATAACTTAGCTATTGTGAGTAATTCTGCAATGAGCATAAATGTGCACATTCTTTTGTTATATGTTGACTGGAGACCTTTTGGTAACTAACTATCCAGGAGTGATATAGCTGGACTATATGATAGTTGGATTTTTAGGGTTTTTTAGAAAAACCACCATACAAGCTGCCATGGTAGCTGAACTAGTCTACATGACAGTTTCTTTTGTCCACATTTAGAATACAGCCTTTCTTATTTTGCTGTTGTTTCTTTCTAAAAAGTTTATTCTTTGAAATGTTTATGAGGTAGAATTGAATCAAATTCTTTCCTTTACCCCAATCTTCCCAGATCCTCCTCCACCTTGCTATTTATCCAACTTCATGTCCTTTCTCTCTTATAAATTGAAAAACCAAAAAAATAAAATCAATAAATAAATGGATGAATAAATAAAGCACACAGATAAGCACAGAGTCCAATTTGTGTTGGCATGGAGCCCATTTTCGAGTGTGACTGCTATAACCCGGTGACACTTTATTAGAGAAAACTAATTTTCCCTTTGCCCATAGGTGTCAATTATAGATAGCTTCTTAGTTAGGGTTGGAATCTCATATCCACTCCTCCCTCAGTTCTGGGATCCTGTATAACTTGAACTGTGTAGGTCTTGTTCATGCTGCCTGTTTCTGTGTTTCCGTATGTACATCAGTTAGTGTGTGTGTGTGTGTGTGTGTGTGTGTGTGTGTGTGTGTGTGTATGAAAAACAGTTTCCTTAGAGCCATTCTTCACCTCTGACTCTTAGAATCTTTCTGCCTCCTCTTCTGCATAGATCCCTGAGCTTTGAGGGGAATGGTTTGATAAAGACATTCTATGTAGAAAGAGGTTTCTTCCCCAGACTAGCCCCACAAGTCAAACCTAGCTGCCACTGCTTATCTGGACCAGCAATCCCAAAGTCCCAAAGAAACACACATAAACTTATATTAATTTCATCTGCTTGGCCTATGTCTCTAACATATTGCTAGCTAGCTCTGGCATCTTAATTCAACCCATTTCCATTAATCTGTCCTGCCACATGGCCCGGGGCCTACCTATTTTATTACATGTTGCTTTTTGGGTGGCTAAATCATGTCTCCCTTGACTCTGCCCTCCTTCCCCTGATTTCTCTGCCTACTTCTATAAGATGCCTGCTACAGACCAAGACAGTTCCTTTATTCACAGCATTAAGACATCCCACATCAATTTCATTTAGGGCTAAGTGACCCCCAAAGTCTCTCACTTTCTGCACATTGTCCAGTTGTGGTCTCTGTGTTAATTCTCACCTACTACAAGAAACTTCTATACTGTGTGTTGAATGAGACAATGATGCTATTAGGAGTCATCTTATTGATTTGTTTCTTTAGCAGAGTAATATTAGTTTTCCTCTAGTCCCATGATTGATCTACTCTTGGGTTCTTTCCCACTTTAGCAATTTCAAGAATGGGTTCCATCTCATGGCTGGGTCTTAAATTCAACTTCCATAACACTAGTGCTATAATTACACCAGTATACCTTGTAAGAAGGTCAATGTTGTAAGTTACAGGGTTTGTAGCTGGGTGATCTTATTGATTACTTTCTTTTCTGGTAGTGGGCAGAGTATCTTCCAATACCATGAACACTAGTCAGTAAGGACAGAGATTCTTTCTGGGCACCATCTCAACTTCTCTGTGTTTGATAACAGTAGCATTTTCTTCAGCAAACCACACCTCACCACCAGGTGTGAAAAACAACCCATAGCCTTGGCAATAGCTGATGGTGTTGGAGAGATTCTATGGGACCCCCCTTTGGCCAATGGCTCAACAAGATGCATTTCATTCTTGGATCTGGAGGTTTTAATTAGTAGTATAAGATATCTAATGGGGGCATTATCTTCCCAATTATTTGGTGGCTCTATTTGGATTCCTTTTATATATGTAGATATCTTGGGATGCTTCTACATTAACTGGTTTTCATATAGCTTTTAAAATGCCCTTTAGTGTTAGTTTCCCAACCTAGATTCCCTAATTTACCTTTTCCTCCCATCCCTCCCTTTTTAACTCTCCTATTGTATTTTCTCCTTTTTTCTCTATAATATTACATTATTTCCTCTTTTTTGAAGTATTTCAATAAATTTTCTATAAAGCAAAAGGAAAAATAGAAAGAACAATGAAAATTGCAGGTAAATGGATGGAGCTAGGAAAAAAAAAAACACTTTTGTGAGGTAACCCAGACTACAAAATACATGTTTTCTCCCTTATTTATGGATGCCAGCTTTTGTGTAGAGTAGATTGATTATATTTATCCACCATTACCCTCTCTAACTGCCCATAATTTTCTATATACCCAAGCTCCCTCCCAAATTCAAGTTCTTTTGAGTCTAACTAATCTTGACAATATGTGCATAGGTCATCCGCTGGAGCATGGGCAATCTACCAGAAACCACATCTTCAAAAGGGATTGACCTGTTTTCCCTCAAAAGCCATCAGCTTCGAATAGTTCCTCTACTAGGGGTGAGTTTCAGGTGTCAATATCCCTACTCATGCTTGGAGTTTTGACTGGCTTAATGTTATGTTGTTCTTGTGCAGGTAACAGAACTGCTGTGAATTTATTTGTGCAGCACCAATGTCATGTCTAGAAGTCAACATTTCACAGCTTGCCTCCCCTTCCCAGGCTTTCCATTCTTTCCATGAATGTTTCAGAATGTACTCTAAGTTATTGTCATGATTTTTGAAAAGAAAATAAGTGTGTTCTAGAATTCACCATCTCAAGCAACTTTAATGCATGAAAAATTTATGGACATTGCACTGACTGATCAACCTGTTAGCCAGAGCACTGTTACATGCAACTACAACCTGTGGCAATCCCTGTTGGCATTCATGTATGCCATTCATGTATGAGCATACCTATATGCTAAAAAAAAAAAGCAATGGTTTAGTTGAGAAGTCAGTGGCCTCTTCAGTAGAGTCTTTGGAATTGGGCTTAAGAACACAGACTTCTCTGAGATTTGATAGTTACAAATTAAAACACAATCACAGTTTTTTTTCTGTCATTCTTTTTTTTTTCAGGGTCATTAGTAGGAAGAGGAGTAAAGCACAGAAATATCCAAAGAGTTTGGAGAGAGAGAAAGTTGATCTGTCATCAAAATGTTAGAGGTGGAACATGATGGGGTCTAAGCCAAGCTAATAATGTGAAAAGAAAAAGGCAACATATCTTGCTGATTCATAGAAAACCACAACACAATTAAAATTCTAATAGTTAAGAGTTTGCCCCAACTTAAATTATTGTACTTATGTCCATGTTAGCTTCTTCCTCTTAAAGATACATTAGCAGATATTTTAATACAAACACAATAATAATTGTTTTATTTCGTTGTATTCTGGAGCATAAGTGCCATTGACAAAAGGCATATTATTTTATATACTGTGCCTAAAACTAAAGCTCAATGATTCAAGTAGAAATTCATAACCAGCCAAAATTTTGTGTATTCTAAGGTTCCCCATGATATAGGAAATCAAGTAGCTATAAACTGATTCATGCATATTAAATGTAGCAGAAATATTAGTGAGGTAAAAATGAGAGAATGTCACCTAGTAACAACCAAAGCAGCACAGTAATAATCTTGAAAGTGTAGAAGATATCTACATTGCTAAGACAAAGACATTCTGAGAAGGACTGCAATAGCACAGAGTAATCCCAATTCTCTACACCATTGGAGGGGAAAGAGACAGCCTACCAAACTGAAGAAAATCTGCCAAATGATAGAGGATTCTTATCTATGATCTATAAAGAAGTAAAAATAATCAGATACTCTAAAAGAAAGCATCAAATCCATAAATAGCCTACCAAATTAGATAAACAGCATTCCAAGGAAGAAAGACAAATGTCCATCAAATATCTGAAAATGTATTTAACATACTTAGCCACTGGGGAATATAAATTAAAAATGTGTGATTTTGTTTTACCAAAGCCAGAAGGGCAATCAGTTAGAAATCAAATGACAATGAGCTAGTGAGGATGTAGGAAAATAAGTCCCCTTATTTGCTGCTGGTGGGAACAGCAGATGGTCCAGCTGAGAGGAATGTAAACTGGCAAGAAATCAGTATACAGGTTTTCCTAAAAAACTAAAAATATGACTATGATATGACCCAATTCTACTAATTCTGAGTATCTACTTGAAGGAGTCTGAGTCTGCACACTACATCTGTATTTACTCCTGAAGTACACAGAGTCTAAGATATGGAGACAATCTAGAGGTCTATCAACAGGTTGATAGTTAAAGGAAAAATAATACTTAAGTTATACAATTTTGTTGAGCTGTAAAGAAAGCAAAATTAGGACATTTTTTAAGAAAAACTGATGAAACAAGCTAGAAACAAAATCCTTGTTTTTGTGGCAATTGATTTTATGTCTGTCCATGTGGTGTATATGTTGGTATGTGTGTGTTCATGTGCATGGGATACATGTGAAGGCAAAGGTCAATGGTGGTGTTTTCCTCAGTTGCTTCCCACCTCATTTTTCTTTGAGGCAGAGTCTCTTACTAAACTTATCAGTTTAGCTAGGCTGACTTTCTAATGAGTTTTAGAAATTACCTGGCACTGGGGTTACAAATGCATACTATCTTGCTGAGCATTTACATGGAGGCTGGTATCTGAACTCAGGCTTACAGTGTTGTATTGAATGACCCCTTTTCCCAGCTCTAACAGTTAGTTTTGATGAGAATGTCAAGAAAATTCCATGGGAGAAGGGCTATTCATTCCAAGGCAACAGGTAGCCAGAGATCCCAGCAGCTTGGTACTGTGCTGTTTTAATAAAGTGGTAGTTACAGGTTCTCCTCTAAGACCTATGACTTTACTAGTCTTAGTAATTGGTGATGTTTTCATTACCAGGCATGATTTTCTTTATGGAGGAGGTCTTATATCAAATTGGAAGGTTGTTGGTTGCTGCTAAGATATATATGCCACTATTGTACCCTTCAGGTTATCATGCCATGTTATTCTAAGTTATGGTTCTTGTAGTGTATATCTGAGGACCTTACAGATTATGATTGCCATTCTATCCTCTGTGTCACCTTCATTCTGCTTCTTGCCTGCATTTGAGTCCTGATGTCCTCAATAAGAAAAGTAATATGTGTATATGTCTTCTATTTCCACTCCTTTAGTTTTGAGGATGAAACTCAGGACCTTGACTTTGGGAGGCAATACTAGCAGTCCTATGATTCCATATTCTATAATGAGGGCCTCCTAAGAAGATTCTGCTGCATGATAAGCTTTGCTGTGTGTTCTTCCTGGTAGGGAGAAAGTGTTTGTGTTGTTACATTTGTTCTTATTGTATCATCATACTGGATGTTAATATTTCAATGTATAAATTTTGAGGTAACTGTGTATGTATTGTATCACCTCCTCTATTTGGGTCTTCTCTATCCCCAAGGTACTCAGTATACTCAACAATTAAACTTGTGACCCAAGCAAGTTATTCTGTACAAGTCCTGATTTCCTCTCTATAAAATGAGGCAAGGATAACAATGAGGTATATTCTCTTCATTGAGTTGTTATGTGTTAAATCATGAAAGTTTCTAAATCAGGTAAGAAATAGCTATAACTATTCTTTGCCATACCTCCTGTGAGGCAATGTGTTTCTGTCCAGGCTACAGCAACCTAGGCATACACCTTCAATCTTGACTGACCTTTAAACTAGAAAAATCCTTCTAAATCATTTTCAACTCATCCATTTCACAGAGGAGTTCACAGAGGCTTAGAGAGAAGAAACATAGCCAGGATGAACAGCTAATTGATGATGTGGGTAACATTCTGACATCTGAAAGAGATCTCAGCTTTCTCTTAACCTGACCAGCATGCTCACAAATTCACAGACTCATTTTTCCACACATGGGCAACAATTTTGTTTAACCAATTGCTGGGATGAAGTAAAGGCATGAAAAGTTAGTTTTTTCTGAGTCAAGATGGATGACAGTCAACCATCTGAGGCAGTTTCTATAGGACCATGCTTCTAAAAACCAAGAAGCTTCTCCCTACAGCCAACTCAGTCCAGAGAGCTTCTCCCCTCTGGTCCCATAAACTGCTGCAGTAAGTATGCCAGTGGACCAATGAGTGGCTTTGTGTGTCTTGGGAAGTCATTCAATTGAGTTATTACCAAGTAAACGTGAATATATGCATTTCACACTCATGTTCTCTGACCCTTGGAACCTGTCCAAACTCATCAGAATCTGAAACCAAGACAGAGTTCATGACCCAAAGATAAGGGTCTGGAGAGGTTTGGGGGGAGTTGATCCTGTCTACATTTTAACTTACTATGGGTGTTAAATCAAGGGGGTCTGTTTTTTTGTTATTTAATATTGAATAGGTGCTTCTTTCACATTTAAAAGGAGGTGCTACATAGATCATACAGAAGGGACCCCAATGTTCTAATGAAGCTTTAGCTCTTTTACTTGACATACCCCATGGTCTCAAAGCCTGTGACCTCATTTTTCTCAATTTACTAACAAAAAGATACTTCTCCTAACATCCTGTCCAATGGCAGCATGAATGCATCCAAATTTGCTCCTTTATACCTTTAAGGGAAGCATCTCTGCCCAACTTTATATTACCTATGTCTCATCAACTACTAGGGTTTACATTTATGCCATCTCCACCTGTGTGATACTTAAGGAGGAGAAAGAAAAACACAAGCTAGGTATCTGTTCTTTGAACAGGAAATTCTGTGACACAGGACAAGGAAGCAGATAAAAATTTAAATTTTAACTCTGTCAGTAGTGTTCATTGTGGTTGTGGCTGTGTTATAATAGTGAAAATGCAGTACCCTGAGTATAGTTCATGCATTTGATAAATGTAAATATGCACAGAGCCTACTAAGGCACTTGACACTGTGTGTCATCTCTCCCTCCAATTCATTTCTTTGCTCCTACTGTTGCTGCCTGAGGAGCACAGGTGAATGGGTTCAGTTGCCTTTACTCTTGAAATACGCCAGAGCTTCAAGTACTTTCTCCTGCTCTCTGGTGGCGCACTCATCCAATGGATCCACCTGCTTTGCTTGAAGAGAACTTGTAGGATGTCTTTCTATATGCACGAATAAGTTTTTATTACCACTGGATAATAAAAAAGCTTCTTTGGCCAATGGCAAGGCAGGATATAGCCAGGCAGAAATCCAAACAAAGATACCAGAAGAAGAGAGGTGGGGTCAAAGGAGATGCTTTGTGCTGTCCAAGAAGCAAGATGTGAAAGTACTGGTAAGCCATTGGCAATGTGGTAATATATAGATGAGTAGAAATGGGTAATTTAGGATATAACAGCTAGCTAGCAATAAGCCTGAACTATAGGCTAAACAGATTGTAATTAATATTAAGCCTCTGTATTTTATAAGTTGCTACTGGAGCTGAGCAGGATAGGGAAAGGTCTTTCCAGCTACAAGAACTAACCCAAAACCAGACCCCAGACTGTTATCCTGGAAATGTTGAGTCTGCTAACCAAGAAAGATGATGCCTGTTTCATCAGCTGACCACTTCAAGCTGGACTCTTACATTAACAAGCTGGGAGAACAATGCTTTGGACATGAAATGTCAGCATAATCAATTGTGGAAACCCCAAGGCCAGGTAGAGCTTTTCATTTCTAAAAGGTGATAACAGGGACAAACTTAGCAGTTTACAAATGTGTCTATGAGCATTTTGTACTGTTATGATAATCGAGCATCCAGTGAGAAGCAAACTCTCTGCTCTTCACTTTTTCTGTTGCCACTTTTGTTTTAATATACTTATTATCCTTCCTCGTCCTCACTATTTGCTTGGAATTCTGCTACCATGAAGCATTCTAAGGGTTTTTGTTTTGTTTTTTTGTTATTCTGAGCAACCACAGTTGTTTTTCCTACCTTTTGCCCATGGAATGTACCCTCATGGTGATATGAGAAGATTCTCTATGCTTCCTGAAGACTATCTTACTTAGTCTCAGGCTCATAACTTCTAAATTATCTCAGATGTCCCTTGCAGGAAAGAACCCAATGGTATTCACATAGTCTTGGCATCTGAGAAGCTGAGATAGATGGGACAGCCTCTGCATCCACAGATTTGTTCAAATCCCTTGGTGCCTAATAAACCATTCTACAAATGCTTTTCTTAGATGGTAAACTCAAGTGTCTGGGTGACACTTAGAGTTTGACATCTGGGAGTTGTGTTCGATCCTGACAAGGTCTCTGCTTGGCTTGTAGATGTGGCTATTTCACCAAAATGTTATTTTATCCTTGGTTGTTATGAACTTTCTAGGCAATTTCCCAAGGAAATACTTCGTTGCAAAGGATATTATAAAATAGATTGCAACTTGTTCTTTCAGAGGCAGCTGGGAAATGTGTGTTGTTTCTTGCCAAAATGTCTTCTGGGACAAATGTTTAAACCAAAATTTAAAATGGGTGTAAAAATTACTATTTCTTCTCCCAATTTCCCCTCACCTCATCATTCATATAGATTTCTGGGAAAGGGGAAGATTCCACCACATGCTAATGCATCTGTCTGTCCATCATTCTACATGAATCTAAATGGTATAGCTCAGAATTCCTTTGGATGTTGATACATTCCCTTGTTTTTAATTGTAACCTTATATCTTTATGGCTTTCTAAATTCCTTTCAATATTCTGGGGTTTCATTAATATCAAATACTATGTAGAAAGAAACATTCATCTGTTCATATTTTATTTACTTGCCATTAACAGAGCCTTCAGAAGGCCAGTATTCCCATTGTGATGGAAGGACCAGCCTTTTCTTTCCAAGAAAAGTGTACAGCAGAGGAAATGCCAGCACAAAAGTCCTGTGCAGCTGCCCTGGCTCCACCAAGCCTGCCTCACTTGGTTTGAAACACTGCGGCTTGGCAACTTAAGAATATGCCACAATACCAAGCTAGATTTGGTCAGTAAATACCAGACACTACTGTAATCATTTTGGTATTAAATATAAGTACACATCACTGTCATATTTCTTAGATTAGTTTCTGCAGAAATATTCCCAAGGATATCAGTGTGGCATGAAGAATTTATTTATGTGGCTTTCTCTGAAAGGTGTGAAGTCAGTGCATTTAAACCTTGAGTTCAAGTCCCAGAGAAAGTAGATAGGACACTTGGAGCCTTATACTATAGGGGCACGTTGGGCTGTATAAGTTGTCTCATGAGAGAGGAGGAGATAAAGCATACTATTTATTCATTTCTCAATGAGGTTGGCCATGGGACATTATTCAAAGGGTGGAGTGTCATACAACCTCTGGTCTGCCCTTTGTTAATGCAATATAATCTTTTAACGCAGAAAGCTGTAAGCTCCACAATGACATGCATCCATGTGGCCTATGACACTGAGAACACCTGCTGCCATGCCATCCAGGGCTTTGAGAATGATGCAAATCAGAAAAAGACAGAGCAAATGTGACCCATGGAGTCAAATCAATGTTTCAACAATGTGGGAAAGATTCCTTTCTTCTTTTAATTCTCAGTGTATGAACAATAACAGTATTGTAGGGTCAAAAATTATCTTATAGTTCAGGTAAAATAGAGAGCAAAAGATGCTGATGGGTGGTTGATCTCTCTTTTTCCTTGTTTTATTGCTCCCCCAATCCATGAACAGCCAATACAATGCTCTACATGAATTGGAAACGTGACCATTTATCTTTTTCTATGGTGCCTTTTTCTCTTCTTGGTGCCAAATTTCTAACTTACAGATGCAGCCTGTACCTTGAGGGTTTAGCCCTTCTTGGCTTCCCAGTCTTTTCAAGAATCTGATCTAATTTTAACTTTCATGAATTAGCATAGAAGATCCAGGAGGCGGCCAGTCTTATTTCCTGGTCATCTTTTAACCCCAGCTTGTCACTTTCAATCTTTTTGTTTAATTGCAACAATTTTTTTTGGAGCTTAATAAAGCCTTATGGGTTCTGTGTAGTGGAGAGCAGGTATTATCTATCACCTTGACCTAGAGGCATTATGTTTAGTTCTTGAACCCCCAGTATTTGGGGCATGGTCAGAGGGCCAGTTTAAGACCTGTATGCCCAGCCTTCTTCCTGTTTCTTGCTCATGCTCTTGGAGGAAGGACCTGACCTCCTTTAGGTACATAGAGCAGTCCAGCTTTCCAGGAACTGCACATCTGTTTAATCTTTGTATCAGTGAGCCTCCCCTCTGAACTCTTTTAATAAATATTAGCTTTTTTAATCAGTTGCCAGTGTTTATTAATTATAATAATATATGACACCCAACATGGCACAATGAAAAAGCTTTGAAAATATTCTTAAGTGCACAGAAATGGAGGCACACTGGTATTCCTAGTCTCACAGTCTCATGTGGGCATCAGCACAGAGACTCCCCACAGCTCTCTATGAGAGCCGGCCTATGAGCTAAGCAGCATGGCCGATTTCTGATCATGGCTGCAGTACAAAAAAGGCTTCTCCAAGCCACTGCTTGTCGGTTTGGGAACATATCCATGGGCTTAAAAACACAGTTCCATGCTACTTAGTACTGCTTTCCAGAACTGGGAAGGTAAGCGTGACTCATTGGTACCTCTGCCCGTTTGAAAAGGTAAGTGAGGCAAAGCTAGCAGCAAAAGGTCCTAGCCACAATTTAAATTTGGCAATTTAAAAACTCTCCTGGTGAAAAATGATTAAAGATACACTATAAAATAGATTCAGATGGAGAAAACCTCTAAACAGGCTACAACATGTGTTAAAAAATTACATAGGCTTGAAGAGATAAGAAAAAGGGTAGAGAAAGTCCTTTAAAAAAAAGAAGTAGAGTAATAAAAACATAGTATGCTGCATAAAGGTGGAAAATACAGAGTCTGAGATTATTTATACTACTGTATTTTCTTTTAATTTTTTAACTGCTAATAAGCTAACTGCAGAAAGACAATTTGATTATAAAGGCTGCTAAGTTAAACCAACATATATATTTTAAAGGTTTCTTGACTTTGAAATTTGGGTCTAAGGATATGAAATTTGGGTCTAAGGATATACAGCTTGGGAAAAGAGGTTCTGCTTTTGTTTCCACAGAAGATGAGAGTGTATGAATTGCTTTCAGGCTAATATGGTTTGATAGAGGAAGACCCTCTGAAAAATCTTTTATGGGAAGAAATGGCCCAGATGATCTAACATGCAGATCAGCTTCAAGGTTACTGACTAAGATGACCCAGCATCAATCTCCCTCAAAGATTACCAGTGCCCCCAATCAGCAGGAAGTAGCCTAGAAAACTAAACTCACATTCCAAAAAGATAGATTACAGATGTTTATCTTTGTTTAGAGGGTTTGGCTATTGGTCATAGTCAGTCTTTTTCTAAAAAAGAAAAAAGGATATAGATGTGATAGTAGATTATTGACTCTACTTTTACAAAGCAACTACTTTGTAGTAAGTTTCTGGCCTGGCCTTTCTGATCTATCCCAGAGATTTGGTCCCACAGAAACACACAGATGTAGTGGGATTATATTACATTGTGAATAATTGTCCCATCTGCTGGTTTAATAAAAATGCTGATTGGTCAAAGTCAGAAAGTATGAGCAGGGCTACCAGGCTAAGAAAACTCTGGGAACAGGGAGAACAAAGAAGAGATGCCACAGAGAAGCCAGAGAGAAGCCAGGAGAAGCCAGTAGATGTAGAGGACAAATATGCTGTTCTGAGAAAAGGTACCAAGCCACATGACTGAATAAGATAAAAGTCATGGGTTAGTTTAAGAGTAAAACATTAGCAAGTTTATATCCCTGGGCCCTAGGTTGATCAGCATAAAATTAATGTAAGCATCTGTGTGTTTCTATGGGACTGTGAGTCTGAGGGTCTATGGATCTGCAGGTCTGGACCCCAGGGTCAGACCCAAAAGTCCAGGCCAGAAACCTCATACAACACACAGATGCTTATATTAATTTTATGCTGATTGGCCTATGGCTCAGACATATTGCATGCTAGTTCTTTAATCTTATCTCAGTCTGTTTCCATTAATCTGTTTAGCCATGTTGCTTGGTACCTTTGCTCAGAGCAGCATGGCTTTCTTCTTTTCTCTGCTTCTGCTGGCATTTCCACTGTCATCTCTCTGGTGTCTCTGCTTTGCTCTTCCTGTTCCCAAATGTTGTAGTAAGTTTCCCTGGCCCGTTTGGTGCCGGAGTTTGTAACCTGGCACACAGCGGCTGTTTGGAACCGGCTCCGCACCTGTGGCTTTTGTCCCCCAAAGAAATGAATCACACGCTTATATCCTTCACACTGTTTGGCTCATGTCTTAAGCACATTACTAGCTAGCTCTTTCTTCTTAAATTAACCCATTTCTATTAATCTTCCTGTCACGTGGCCCAGCCCGTGGCTAGGCGGTACCTCTTATATGTCTGTTTCTCTTGGGGGTCAGATGGAGACTGGCTTAACTCCACCCTTCTACCTGCCTGCCTGCGCTGATTCTCCACCCACTTCTATGGTGCTGTGCATAGGCCAAATCAGTTACTTTATTTACAGTATACAGAACATTCCACCACACCCAGAGTTTTCTTAGTGTGGTAGCCCCGCCCACATTTCCTGTCTGCATTCTGGCCAATTAGCTTTTCATTAAACCAGTAGGAGGGACAAGTATTAACAATGTAACAGAACATATTTCCACAATACTACTTGTTTTAAATACTTTACATTAATATAGATTTTAGTTCATTGATACAAGTTTAAGGTTAATTTTGTTATACTATATACATATATATATAATTCCTTTAAAATTATAATGTATAATTTAAAATGCAGATTAATAGTCTTCTATAATAATCAATTTATAGTCATGTCAGTTAAGTTTTTTACGTATTCAGAGATATATTTAATTAGGTAATGTTTAAACACTTCAAAGACCTACAGAATATAGCATTTAAAGTATTTCAATAACTTAGACTTTTTTGCTAACTGAGACATGTCTGCTTCTGGCAGCACTAATCTGCTTCAAGAGAATGATAGGCATCAAAGAAACTCTATATGAAGTTTCTTTGTGGCAAAATTTAGCCACTGGGCAAGAAATTATTCTTGCTTCAACTGCTTAACAATATGCTACATAAACTAGACATTCAGGAAATAAGAAAATGAGCACTAAACTTTGCCAGAATATGTTGATATGGTCCTTCAGATTTCTGCGTCACACAGAAAACTGCTAGATAATGACAGAGCACAGGAGAAACATCCGATAAACCTTGCCAAATGGACAAAACAGTCCTTCAAATTTCTTGCTTCAATAAAAATTTTCCCAGAGACTCTAGGCCTGTAGGCTGAAGATAGATGCCCCAACATTACAGAAGAACTTGGTGTTACTTTCCAGGTAGCCAGATGTCTCTGTCATTTCTAGAATTTAGAAGTTGCTTCCAATGCACTTTCTGTTTACTCACGTAATTTTATATCCTTCTGTAGCCTTTGATGCAGTTGAAGGCTAGATAGTTAAAATTCTCCACAATTATGACGAAAGGTAAATTAGATATAAAACTTTAGTCCCACAAAAACAGGATCGATAGTAGAATATTTTTCTAATTTTGCTAAATACTTGATAATTGTTATATGTAATTTTACTATGTTAAAATTGAAACCTTCCTTTTTGACTAGACAGAAAAAGCAGAAGTGATGCGTGATGTCTTTCTATATGTTGTGAATATGCTTTGTTACTATTTGTTAATAAAGAAGCTGTTTTGGTCCATGACGAGGTAACTCAGAGGCAGGCAGCAAAGCCAAGCAGATATAAAGGAGAAGGGTGAAATCAGACAAACAAATGCTGCGAAAGCAAGATGTAAAGGGACATAGGTAAAGCCATGGAGCCATGAGGCAATACACAGATTAATAAAATTGGTTGAGTTCAGTTGTAATGAGTCTGAGTCATAGGCCAAACAGCTTGTTTTAATATAAGCCTCTAAGGAATTATTTTATAAACAGCTATGGGACTGTGTGTGGGACAAATTTTGTTCCGGGGCCCCAGGATGAAACAGAAAACTTCCTGCTGCAGTACTATTTATTCCTAAGCATTTAGTTCTGCCCTGACTCTAAAGGTAAATATAACTACACCCTCCTGTATCTAGTTATGCAGCCTAGACCTCCCTTCCCACACTTGGTGGGACCAGGTGTAGCTTTTAGTCAGCACCAGTACCTTCACCTTCATTATTACCATAGCTCCCCTTCCATCCCTGATATTAACTGAAACTTACAATGTCTATTCAACATTGTTGAATCTTTAAGAGAAATAATGTTTTTTATTTCACTGTACCTACTAAGCCAGGCAAAGCTAATAATTCTGCCATGTTCAAATTTTATACAGTTGCCTTTAGCCATGGCTGTAAGACCTTCCCCCAGGATAGTAAATGATTTATCATCAGTTTTTATTTCTGAACCTAAGAATGTCTGAAACTGCTGTCTTGTTAGCTAAACCACTGATACCAATACCAAATAAACAAATAAACAGCAGGAGGAGTGCTATATCCCTTTGGATATGTGTGATTTTTTTTTAACTGTAGGTATACTCATCTCTGATAAAGGTTGAAGATTTCAACGGCTGTAGATGGGAATATCCATTATTAATGAAGGGTAAAAGTCATGCAGACTGTTAGAGGTAGCCTTCAAGGGCTTTAGTCTTCTTGAAAAGCCCACAGACTGTTTGGAGAGATCCTTCCTCATTCACCTGTGGGTGAAAAAAAAAAAAAAACCTTTTTCTTTTGATAAATAAAAATGATGATGCCTAAAAAGAGAGATTTAAAATATTTATATGAATCTTTATAGTTCTTCTACTTTGAAGAATTTACATTGTTTTATGAGAAATTTGAACTCCTGAGTGTGGACCCCAAAACATATGCAATCCAAAGTCTGCTGCAATAAATCTTTCTTCTAGCTTGCTCCTCTTCCTGGTGCCCCTTTTTAAAAAGTGGACTTTGCTGTCCTGTTTCTCCAATACCTGATCATTGGGTGGGGCCCTGGGACTTAAGGTCAGGTTGAATCTAGAACATGGTGTGAAAGATGCCAGAGGTTCAATATAAATCCAAACCCCCAAAGGCTGATAGGAACAGAGAGAAGCTGGGGAGTTGGCAGAGGTTGAGAATGGTTTAGAAAATGTACCAGAATTCCAGACTGGGCTAAAGGCTACCTGCTGATTTGACTAGCCATGTCATGACATGTCTCTGAAACAATCCATAGTGACTAAGTCAAGGGAGGAGTAAATGCAGTTTTTAGGTAATAATAGTTATATTTGGCAATAAAGTGCAGAAAACATTTTCTTTTCTACAGATTAATTCCAATTTCTGTATTTGCAAGTAAAACCATAATGGTGTCCTATAAATGTCCTTGGCAAGTTGGGACAGTGGACCTTTACTTGTAAATAAGTTGAAGCAATAGGTAAGAGACATTTTTATTCACCTTAGAGTAGTATCCATTCCATCCTCTGATGCCCCGCTCCCCTCTTTAAACCAGTCTGTCCTGAGCAACAGAGCCACCTAGTGGTCATACAGGAAATGCTGCGTCCCTGAGTTTCTGCTGTACTTTGAAGTGGGTGGCTTTCAGAATCTCCCCTAAGATTTTCTAAAACAAACTGTGGTCCCCATTCCCAGGGTTGACCCAGCAGATCTAAGGTGAGGCTTGGTAGTTTTATTTCTAACAGTTCCCAGGGGAAGACGTACTGGAGCACTGTTCTCCTGGGTATCACACTTTGCTGTATGTACTCCATAACCTAGCAGTTCTACTGAGCACAGATGTGTTTGTGTGTGTGTGTGTGTGTGTGTGTGTGTGTGTGTACATATATATGTATGTATATGTAATCTTTTTATAAATGTTATGTATCATATCTTATTTATCTTTTACTCATGGCATCACAGAAAAAAAATGTCTACTTTTTCCTATTCTATATTTCCTTTTCTCTATCTTCATTATAATTGATATTCAAGAGGAAAGAGAAGGTGACATGTTCTGGTAATTGTGAGTAGTTAGCACATCTGATTAAGTAAATAACAGCACAAGATTTAAAATTGACTAATTACCATGATACCCTGAAGCTTTAGAAAGACTCCAATTATTTATAGTCACTAAAGTTTCCACTTGATGCCACATTTTTCTTTAATTAAAAATTGTTTTTATAGAGATATGCAAAGCAGAAAAGTTTTTTGTTGTTATTAACTGTATATTTTGAAGGCATAGAAGAAATATGTGTTTGCTTAAGGAGACTGGGGGAAGCGATCAGCATAGCCTCTATTCTTATTTTTAATGTGACCTCTGCCTTTGAAAGAAAATTCAACTTATACATGGACATTTGGAACTTACCCATTTATAAATTAAAGAACAGGAATCATCAGATGAGGTTGTGCCAATTAAGTTGTACACAGTGAGGAACCAGAAATGGAAGTTCTTTCATAAAATACACAAGCATATAAGCAGAAGAGAGGCAGATCCATGGTGCTTACAATTTTTAATCATAGCCCAGTGGAAAATGTGGGCTACACCATAAACATCAGTGGCCACAGTGGTATCTTGAAAGTAGTATTCAGAATATAAACCAAATAAACAGCTGTTCCTTCCTGGTGCTTCACCTTTTTATAAAAACTACCTCCCCACCAGATGCTTTGGGAGACAATCATGTATGAGACTTCAGAGCCAGAGTGAGATCCATCAGGTCCCTCTTGGTATGTCTCTGAGACTGAAGTGGAAAGCTGGGGAGTCTGTTCAATATGATGAAAGCCATGTGAAGAATGCCCTCGGCCACATTTGCCAGAGTCTCCACACTCAGAATGATTTTATAGACCAAGTAAAAGAATACTGAGTACTAATTGCAAACCAAAGGCTTTCTTTGAAGTTAATCAAGACAAGTGGATTTAAAACAATCATAACTGTGGTTAACACAGAGAATGCTTTTCTTCTTCTAGAAATATCCAGACATTTTGACACAGCAGAGCCATGGATAAGGAACATTTATGTAGTAGAATCTTTGCCACAAGCTATCTCTTAGATCTCTGAGGAGAAATAAGAAAAGTTATTTGGTAAGTTGATGTGTTGTAGTGGAATGCTATTTTAATTAGGCAAAGATAGTTACTTTGTTTATGCTGCAGGATACTACTTCAACTGTGTAAGGACGTGTTGCATTGGTTCATGCTGCATTTGTTTAATGATGTAAGGGTGTGTATTTGATTGTGTAAAGATGTGTTACATCTGTTTCACCTTGCCTGCCTAAGGCACTGATTGGCTTAATAAAGAGCTGAATAGCCAATAGCGAGGCAGGGGAAAGGATAGACAGGGCTTCCAAGCAGAAAAACTAAATAGGAGGAGAGGGATAAAAAGGAGAAAGAGGAAGAAGAAAGAAAGAGAATGAGGGGATACAGGGACCAGAAGCCCAGGGACCATCAGCCAGCCAAACATCAAGACAGCAAGGAAAAAAAAAAAAAAAAAAAAAAAAAAAAAAAAAAAAAAAAAAAAAAAAAAAAAAAAAAAAAAAAAAAAAAAAAAAAAAAAAAAAAAAAAGGAAAAGGTAAAACGCCCTGAGGCAAAAGGCAGATAGACAAACAGGTTAATTTAAGTTAAAAGAGCTAGCCATAAATGTGCCTAAGTGAGGCTGCGCATTCAAAACTAATAAGTCTCTGTGTCATTATATAGAAGCTGATTGGTGGCCCAAAAGAAGCTTGGCTCAAGGTGTTCCTGGCTCTTAATCTGCTTTATGGTTTCTTTCATAAGGGAAGATGGAATTCTGGATTTGCTTCATTCCTTGGCTGCAACATGTACAGCTCAAAACAAGGTAAGAAATGAGCTTTTGGGGAATAGATATTTACCATCCTAAAGGTGTTGATGATCACTTTTCTTCAAAAGTACACCTCCTTATAGTACCTTGACATGTCCCATGGATCTTTCTCCATGGCTCTTGAGACCCAGAACTCTGACAACATTATTTGTCTCTGGTCTGAAACTCATTGAAGGCAAGACTCTGGTCTTGGGCAGCCCCACAAGGCTTCATCATAGGCTCCAAAACGGTTCCTGAAGTATGATTTTCTAGGGTGAGCCCTGTGCTCAGCAGAACAGGTGATGCCAATTATGTCCTCATTAGAATCCAACTTATCATCATGCTTGGTGGAATGAAAAAGTAGACTCATCATTTGCTACAACTGCTTGACCTTGCTAGAGGAAGCCTAGGTATCTGCTAGACTTGTTGCTGATTTGTGTTCAATTCTTATGCCAACAATTCAATTACAGTGCCAAGCTGTGATAATTTTTAAATCAATTTATGATAAATAGGGAATTATCCAGGACAAACTTAGGTACTTTAGGTACCTAAGGTCTCCACTTAAGCTCAAGGGATTTTTCACGGGGAGGTTGTCTTTGCCATCAAGACAGAATCTCTACTATCTCTTGGTGCTTTTGGTCACCTAAGGCTGACAGTTGCACGCAGCCCAGATAGCTTCCCACTGATGAGGAGCTGGTGGGTCCAGGTCTCTAGAGTGAAATAATCATGTCGTCAGAAGACAGCACATCTGTATCTATTGTGGCAGGAAGAATATAAGCATATCCAAAAAAACAGCTGCTGCATTCATGATTCGAGAACTCAAGAACAACAATCATTCTAACATATCTAGTATATTTCCCAGTTCATGCCCCCAAAGTTTGAAAATAACTCTTTACATTGCTTATGTTTCTATTTCATAACCCCAAGAGGGAAAATATCTATCAAATATAGTATATGCATTTAACTTTGTGGCACTCTAAGATTTAACTATATTATATGTAATGAAAACATAGTGACCTTTAAAATCATTTAAAGGGGGTGAGAGGGAGAAAACCTCTCTACCAGAGACATGATGTGAAGCAGTGCCAAGGATTTCAAGCTGGTATAGTAGGGAGGCAGCCAGATAGATCCGAATGAGTGTAACAGATCTGATCTATCTCTTTACTATGTCTGCAGAGGTCCCAAATCCTGGGCTGCAGAAAAAAGAAGTGTAATAGAGCAGAGCCTCAGGGGAGAAATAATAAAAAAGGACAGAATTGCATAATGAAAAGTGAGCTTGGTGGCCAGGGCTATGCAGTCAGGTGACTGGGGGATGGAGCTGACAGGGGAGAGCCAAGAGGGAAACATTTTTGTTCCATGCCAATCCAAAGGGCACATTTGTTTCGCTTGTATATACTAAGCCCCGATCCCAGTAACAATTTGTGTTAGTTAGGAACAGCTGCTTATATGTCAGGTAACAAAAGCCTTGGCTGACCTCGGAGTGAACAACTGTGGACTTCACAGCGGCATTAATTGCATTTCATGCTCTTGGGAAGCTTTGAGAAAGTTGTGTGAAAATTACCAAACTAGGTTTTGCTTTCTGAAAGCACTTTCCAAGTCTTTGGAGGGGAGGTGGAGGGTGGGACATTGGTCATCTGGCATGGACCAAGTGTGTCTTTCTGGATAAAGATCTGTGGGTGTGTTTTGGAATGAGGAACATCTACAAAGCTGTAAGTTTCAAGGATAATGCTCCAGGTTGCTTGATCTTGGGAACTGGCCAGGACTTGGAGAGATTTTGTATAAGCTGAGCAAGGGAATTGGATTGTAGAAGTTCCTTTTTCTGTGTTGGCCATATGTTTGGCTTATTCCTTTAACTTATGTATCATAGTACATGAAAAAATCCAGGTCTGCATCCAGACCTGCAGGCTGTGGGTGAAGAAGCATGCTAGCTTAATGTTGTTCATGCTTAAAATTCATAGGAGTTACCTAAGATATTATCAAAATGCAGATGCTGGTTCTGTCAATAAAACACTGGAACACAGTTTCAGTACTGAATGAGAGGTCCCAGGCTATGGTCTTTACAGTTACACCCATTGCAATCTCTAAGAACTGAGCTACCCCTGGAAACATTCAGTTTCTGATTCACTTGCATCCATGATAAGGCAAGAGAACCCATTTTCTAATATGTTCTCAAAACTGACTAGGACTTCACTGAATAATGTGCTAAACTGTGGGCACCAAGATTATTTGCATTATCATGGTAAATACTTTTTACATATTTGTGGGTGTAGCTGTGATACAGCTTTGGCTATGCAGTTAACATATGTCCCTTCTTTAGGGATGATATTTAGTATGTCTCAGAAAGACATGGATTTCAAATATTCACTCAATTTCCCATTCAAACCCCATTATTATATAAATACTGGTTAAGAAGGCAATTGCAATTGGCACCAGGGTGACAATGGGAATCTTTCAAAATAGCGTGAGTTTTAGCATAAACTGTTTTGACTATGCACAGCACCTCAGTTCTTCAATAAGATTTACACGAATTCTGAGGCAACATATGATGGTAACACATGATGTTAACATTTAATCACAATATCAATATAAATTATTATTCTGAAAGATACCAACCATTAGGGCCGCTCTGACAATGAACTTTTGCAGTATTTTTCCTTGAAAATTATTTTGTATTCAAAATGTCCCAAGGAAGCGAGAGTGCTGTTCAGCAAAGAACAGGTAGGAAGTCCCTGCTCAGTAGGGACTTGGAACTAGGTACAGTTACTTGAGAGCTTTTCTCAATAAGTTAAATGTTGGACTTATGGAATGGAGAGAATGCCCCGTGGGATCTTGAAGACTGTTTCTTTCTGTCTAAAAACTTTTTTTTTTAATGGGCTAGCCTGAGCATAACCCAGCTTCTACATTCCAACAAAACAATGGCATTTTCAGTAAACTGGAAAGGGATTTTAAAGGTGTATAATTTAACTAGAGCGATCATCTGACTTACCTTTAAAGCTGGGGATCTGGAGTAATTAACCATGGCCAAATCAATCAGTGCACCAGGAAAATGAATATAACTGGAGACTGTCCTAAGAACTCTGAGCTGTGTGGATGCCTTAATCATAACCCAGTCATCCTATGGCTAGACATACCTGCCTTGTGCCTAGCATCTAGTCACCTGACTTCTGTGTTCCTGGGTAACAGTATTCATTCCTACACAGAGGATAGATATTATAGCACAGATAGGCTCATTGATTTAGTTATTAGAATGTTCCTGATGTCATTGGTATGGGATTTGCAAGATATTTCCTTAACTTCATGCTGCCAGGTGGAGCAACCCAGGACTTGTGAGCTTTCTCTTCTCGTGTGACTGCTCAAAGGACTGAAAGGGATATGAATTCCTCAAAGCCACTGTTACAGCAATTCCCCTAGCAACTTCTCCAGTTCCTACTAGGAAACAAATGACTAGCCAGCTAAGGGACCAATGAACTAGCCCTGAGAGATTCCTAGTTAGAATGAATGTTGAAGGGCAGATAGTTTATTTCATTAGCTGAAATTTAAATTTCTCATAAGACAACACTGCCTTGCTGTTATAGGCCCTAAGTATTTCAATAAATGGGAGTCTTACTGTCTTCCTAGCTAAACCGTCTTTGCTCAACTCACAGATGAATGAAGAATAGTCTGCCTGAGTTACTTAAAGACCATTTCATAATATTCCCTATGGAAAGTTTCGTGATGAGCCAATCTTAATTCTTAGAATTGTAAAATAATAATATTGAGTAGATCCACTTGAATCCCCATTGCTTTCAATTTATTCTGTAAGTAAAGGTTGACTATGTATTATTTTAATAGATTAATCAAGCATTGTTCAGAGGTCAAAGAAGCTTGCCATTTGGGAAAATTGGAGTGACTCTTTTTGATATTACTAAGCAGATAGTGCTTTACACTTATTAACTTGTAAAGCCATGTAGCACTACAAATAATACAGTAAATCAATACAATGTTGGCATCATCACCAAGAAGACTCCTTAGATGGCAGGTAGCCTGGTGTACAATATTACTCCAGCAAAGAAGCTGGAGTTCTGACATGTATAAAATGATCTGAATTGTAAATTATTGAACTCAGTGGTCCTCAATATTTATTTCATTGATTTGCAGAATAATGACTTGAAAGTTTTATAGTTAAGAGACTCCAGCAGTACGGTGGCACACACATAATCTGAGCACTCAAAGGGCTAAAGCAGGAGAATCGTAAGTTTGAAGCCAATCTTGGCTACTGGGCAAGATCCTATCTTAAGTAAATAAACAATATCAAAAAGTAAAATTTTTATAGTTTTAATAATATATGTTTTTAGAGTAAAGATGCTAACTTGAAAATTATTAAGTTTATCCAGAAAGAATTTTTCAAAGCCTTAATTCCTATGTTTCCATATGGTGATTATGGATTGCTAAATGTCTTTGTTGGGTTACTATTACTCTGATGAACCACCATGATCAAAAGCAACTTGGGGGAAAAAGAGTTTATTTTTATTATACTCCCATATCACAGTCCATCACTGAGGGAAATCTGGGCAGACACCTGGAGATAGGAGCTGATGCTGTCGTAGCCATGGAGGAGTGCTGCTTGTTTAGTATGGCTTGTTCAACTTGCTTTTGTATAGAACCCACAACCATCAGCCCAAGGGTGACATCACCCACAATGATTTGGATCCTCTCATATCAATCAGTGATTAAGAAAATGCCCTACATGCTTGCCTACAGATCAATATTATGGAGGCATTTTCCCAATTATTTTCGGATGACTATGTCAAGTTGACAAGAAAAACAAAAAACAAAAAACAAACAAACAAAAAACCCAGCCAACACACTAAGTGATCTCAGAGCTCCCTTGTACCTCCAAAATTCCATGCAAAGCACAAGTACAACAGGAAAAAAATAGTTCTAATCTTCAGAGCCTAAGCCAGAACTTGTATCCTGATACCATTGTAATCTGCTCCAGTCCTGAGGACAGTCCTACTTAGCTGTTGTGGAAGATGCTTCAGGATCCTTCTGGAACTTAACATGACTGTGCCCATGAATAAGCTGTATTTTCTTCCCACATCCCTCATTTCTAATATTAGTCTGGGCCTTATGATTCTTCACCCCTAGGGAAAGAGGGAAGTGGAGGCTGACATCATATCCACAGGGCAGAGCAACGATGTGTGTGTGCGTGTGCGTGTGCGTGTGCGTGTGCGTGTGCGTGTGTGTGTGTGTGTGTGTGTGTGTGTGTGGTGGGAGTTGTCCAACTAGCAAAGCCTAAGGTTCCTAACTAGTGATGATCCTACGTCACCATGCAGAAAATGCTTTCTAGAGCCTCTTAACAGCTGAGTTCTCCCTGGATTTTATTCACTTGTTGCTTTTGATCAAGTCTTTGATTGATTGTATAATGCTAAAATCTACCAGAATTCATTCCATATTTACCTTTTTATCTCATGTAGTGTTTCCTTCTAATTCTATCATCTTTAATATTAATAATATCTATGTTATTTTTGTTTGCTTTGTATTTGAGGAATCTTTGCTGGTCCTCCCTCCTCCCCATCAGTGTCATTTGTTATGACATTTGTCATTGTCTTTTCTAGCCCCAGAACAGGCAGCAAGAGAAATTTGGATAGTTTGTGAAGTTGTTCCTGTGCAGCACTATGGAAGCATCAACATCCTAACTTCACTGTGCCTTGGGAAAGCTAAATGAGATCTATGGTAGGAGTGAGGTGCACTACAGTCTTAAATCTGAGGCTTTCTAGGGTTAGTGATGGGAGGATGTGCCATCATACAAGAACACCAAGTGAAGGGGGAGTTTGAGCTTGTTTCTGTGCCACCTGCACAAATCTGGTGAGATAACACACTTGCTGTGATGATATTTAAACACTCAGTAGATTTCCCTACTTATTTGCCTGTCTGTTTCAAGGGCTGTGCTACCTACCACAGGGTATCTCCTATTTGGTAACTTACAGGAGACAGAGTGACTGGGGGTTGGCACTATGGCCTTATGAAGACATGATTGTGAACTTTGTCCCTGCCCTTTGTCAGGTGTTCAATGTCACATTATCTGCCTGAGACCCAGATTCTTAATCTGTAAAATTGGGATAACTGAATTGTCCTCAAAATTAAATGAAGAGTAGCCTGAGCTCTATAGCAGTATATGAGAAATATTAGTAACTGGACATATTACTGGAGTTTAAGACTGGCCATCTGAGAAATCCCCAAGTTTATCACATGAGCGCTTTCTAGATGCAAAGCCTTGCTTTTAGATGTATTACCCAAGATATTTTCTTATAGTTTATATAACCATTGCCTCCTTTGATATCTGGGAAATTCTCAGGTCTGTTTTCCTGTTTCTTCTTGCCTTCTGGTGATCTTCTGCAATGGATGCACACTGACTTCCTATTTGAGGGTCTTTCCCTTTGCTTTACTGGAGTGCTGTACCTCACCCTGCCCCGTTTTTCATTTCTGGGCATTGCTGTTGCCTCCAGGATCAGCACTCACCAAGCTCTTCTCTGAAACGCCCTGTTCAGTGGTACTTCTCACCTGTCATGTCTCTTGAATGTACATTGTGAGCAGGCATTCTCCATTCTTCCTTGACACTCTGTTCTCTTGTTCTCAGTAGCCACCCATATGGACTCTCAGTTTTAAGTCATTAGCCAAGTTTTTGATCCCAAGTTATCTTTAACTTGCGATCCTGTAGAAACTTAGCTTCATTGTACAGTAGGCTCACTGTACACTGATATCAATTACTGAGAAAGATTCTCAGCATCTTGCCCACTCTGTCTTGGGCTGTACCAGTATCTGTTACTTGCATCAATCTGTCAAGAAAGAGACCTTAGCCACAACATATTACATGAGGCAGGTTTATTACCCTCAATGAGTGATAAGGAACTACAAGTATAGAGTTCATAGCTAGGTGGTCCTCTAAGACATAGAAAAGTTGCCAGAAGTGCAGTCTCACGTGCAGGTGAATTACTTGCTATACAATCGAAGGACCCTGGAAAGCATAATCCACCATGGCTTTTACACCTAGAGGAAACACGAGATGCTAGCAAGCATAAAGCACTGCAGATCATCTTGGACCAGAAGAGACTCTAATAGAGCCAGTGATGCTGTGGCTCTGGCCCTCTTACAAAAAGGTAACTTCTCATTACTCTCCATGGTTGTTCTGAGAACTGGAGGGAAAACTGGTCTGTGCAAGGCCCTTGGAGATATTTGTATTTGTCACATTTCACACTGAATAAGTATCTGACCTCTTCATAAATGTCGCATTCTACGTTCTTTAGCTCAGAGAATGACACCATGTTTCATGAAGAAACTTTAGTCAGAAGTAATGAGTACAATTGATTCCTCAGTTCTCCATGATGACATAGAATCAAGTCCACTGCATTGTTTATTTCTACCCAAACTGTTTATTTTTTTTATATTTGTGTCTAAATTAAACTCACACTCTATTTTACTTTTCCTGATATATTTTACTCTAGAAGGATTGTTTTCAACTTTAATATTTTATATCTTTGGATTTTTGGTTTGGTTTTTTTTTTTCTGTTTGTTTGGTTTTTGTTTTGATTTCTTTTTTACTACTTTTCCTATCTTTGAAATCCTACACTATTTTCTCATAATCTTTAGAGTAAATTACTAAAGCCTAAGTGTGGGGAATAATATCTTTTCCTTTGGCTGCTGAACACCATCTGTCTCTCTGCTTTACTTTCCCACATCTTCTGTTCTCGTGGGTACCAGCAATGCAAAAAGGCATGCCCTTGCCTGAAGACTCCACACTTTCCCTCACTACCTTACCCTTAAGCACATCATTCTCTTCAGCTGGAACATTCTGCATTCTTTTTGCTACCAGATAAATCTTACTTTGTTCTTGTTTGCCTTTATTTTAAATTAGAATGTGTTCATTGTACATAGTATCGGGTTTTATGTAGGGAAATTTTCCAAATAGATTATATTTTGTGATCTTCTTTCCAACCCTTATCTGCCCCTCCTTCTTTTCCTCCCTCACCTCTCTTTTCCTTTATACTACCTCTGCTTACACACACACACACACACACACACACACACACACGACTTTATGTATCTATACAGAATCCCAGGACCCACAATGTGAGGAAACATGCAGTATTTGGCATTTTGTGGCTGAATTGTTTCATTTACTGTGATGCTCTTCAGTCCCATCTGTTTTTTAGTTTTCTAGCAAACAGCATGATTTTATTCTTCTTTGTGGATGAATAGCATTGCATTTTGTGTATCTATATCATTTTCTGTATTCATTCCATCACCTAACATTCTCATGTATAACCTCCTCCTGTAAGCCCCATGTGATCCTTTGCATAGTTGTCAAGGCTAGTAGAAGGATCCTTTGTTTAACATGATGGTTCCATTGCTCACCTTCCTTCCCTCCTCTGCTTTTTTTCTCTCTGCCATAATATTTGAACCCACATGTTACAAATAGTACAGCCACAATTTAGCTGTTTATCAGGCCTCAGGCATCATAGGAAAGATAATTAGCCTTTAGTGTATAAATCTCCTTGGTTTTTAGGATTGATTTGTCATTATAGTAAACCCAGGGTTCACTAGATAATACCACCTCTTTTTTTTATTTTATTTTTTTAATTTTTTCCCATATCCACTACTGTTCCCTCTCCTACTTCTTTTCCCAGTCCTCCCCCAACCTATTCCCTTTCTGTCTCTCCCCCTTCAAGTTCATTCCCCAGAGAAGGCAAGGGATCCCAAAGTGAGTCAATTTGGTCTAGCATATCCATTTGAGGTAGGGCCGCATCTTCTCCCAAGAATCAAGGCTGAGAAAGGGTACCACCTCTTCTTAAACTGATGATTTAGGTTTCTTTCTCATCCAGACTACGAGCTTGTTAAGGAAAGACTTTTCTATTTTCTCTGTGGCTTTCATGCCAGCACATTCTTAACACCTACTAAAGAGCTTAAAAAATACTAGCTAGAATGGATTGCATCTCATCCACTTTACCCATAGACAGAGATTCCACTATGATTCCATCTTTTATGGGGAGTCAGAAACACAAATAGTTCTGCCAAAGGTCACTCAGTCCATTGACATTAAATATGCCCTGATTTTGCTCTGAGCTCTCAGGGATTGGGTACTGTCAAAGATAAATGTGAGAATATTACATCCCTTTTCTCTCTTCTTTATCAGTCCAGGTCAGATATACCCTCTTTGTATGGGACTCATCAAGAATTTTTTGGCTGAAAGAATGATTTAAAGGAGGATAGCACTGGTAGAGTTAAGAGGCCAAGAGGAACCATTATGGCGTGCAAGGACAAGCAATAGACAATGAGTGCAAACAGGCTTCCCATAGTCCACAGGCCAGCTATAGCCAAGGTCAGTGCTTCCAACAGAAGGTGGGGTCAGCTCCAGGCATAACTACAATGACCAGAAGGGTTGTGCATAGTTACAGCTCCTGCCTGTTGCTAGAACGACCATCTCCTTTGACTGGCCAAGACCAGTTGATACCAAAGTTAACAGAGCCTAGATAATGAAATCTCCAGATATGAGTCTCTTAGGGACAGGAGTAAGGCATCTCTGAATGGGGGAAGATGAAAACCTTTGTGCCTTCAAATCATCAAATAATAGAGACTTGGTAGGGTCTCTTCTACTGAGAAGGTGTCTAGTGAAATGTAAGAAGTAAGAGGCAAACATAGTCCAGCTGATCTCTTTCCTTTGAACTGATCTTCAAGACCAACCTGATTCATTCTATGTCCAGGAAACTTCCTTGTCCCCCACTGAGCCCCAGAGATGGAATGAGTGTTCTCTGTATTCACTTGGCTTCCATTGCCTACCTCTTTCATAACACTAAGATAATTCTCCTTTGACTCCAAGTCCCTTGACCACAGGGTCCATATCTTATTTACCAAGCACCTCAGTCTGTCACCTTCTCCTCATCTACAGGTTCTGAAACTAAGGAAAGGCCTGTTATGCATGACACTGAACATGCATATGGCATGGAGTAAACTGAAAAAAAAATAATGATTCAAACTGTTGCATGATCAATGCAAACTCAATTGTGGTCCACTGAAGTAAAAAGGAAATTAACCAATCCTAGCCTGTATTGTATTTTTTAGGTATCTCACCCGGAACATTAGAGCAAAGAAATATGGAGCATTCATGGCCCTGCCTGTCATGGCTGTGGACATGTACAGCTTCAGCCCATCACCCTGAAACAGAGAGGCATGCTGTAGCTGTAGGGAGAACCCACACCCTTACTTAGTTTAATCTACCTTTGAACACCACTGTTTAGTGTCTAAGAACAATGTAGCCTAGGGCAAAACCCCTGAGCCTTAGGATCAGATTTACTAAGGCTAAATCATAGAGCACTGCTTTGTGATCTTGGAATACTTTCCTGGCCTCAATTCCCTTGTCTAAACCATTACACTTGAGATTGTTGAGGATTCAAGTGAGCAACTTCTATAAAGTACAAAGGACTTGCTATGAATTTGTTCCATTTTTCTTATGTTAGGGGACCATGTTCACAGTCATGAGGTGGAAGGCACCATTCCATCTTATGTATACCACAAACTAACTGTAATTGTCTATTACTATATAATATCAAAGAGAAAGAATAAAATATTCAACAGTTGATTAATTTGAACAAATGTCACAATTGTTTGAACCATAGCTGCATCAGTCCCAAATCAAATAAAATCCTTCCTTTCTGTGTGCTAGCTAGTCAAAGCAACTATCTCCCCATCTAACAGGGCTGTGGTGTTTATTTCTTACAGGCTCGCAGCAACCTTCTCCTATCTGCCTATCTTCCTGTCCAATCACTTATCTTCTGTTATGACTCAGCACACTGTGGGCAAAGAGCACACTAAACAGGGCCGATGTGGAAGAAAGCTGCCTCTAAAATAAGATGAGGAATATGAAACAATTTGGCCTTCGGTCTCTGCTGTCAGTTCTCAGTGTGTCAGAACTCAGTCCCACAGCAGACAATGCCATCTTGTGGTTCTTGTGAAAACCATTTCTTGGAAAATTCAAGACATTCATTGTATAAATCTCATCACTGACATTCCTTCCTTTTATATTTCTACACTTAAATCACTACCACTAAGATGTCAGCTAATGAAAACAGGAGCCAGCTTAAAATTAAAGCAGCTAGTTGTTCCTGGATGGGAAAAATCCTTATACTGCCTTAAAGGAATCTCAGGACCCTCCTCTTTGGACAGTGAGATGAGGCTTGTTTCCTGGGGGAGCAGTCTCACTCTGTTGTTCTGTAGCAATATAGCTGGAATAGTGATCCTCACACCATCCTCATCCTGCATGTCAGCACTTTAAAGAGTCCTGAATCCTGTGCTGAAACCCCTCATCCACCCTTGTCCAAAAATGTCTCCTCTGGGTTAAAATCTGGGTGTAAAGATGTCTGTAGCCACTGCTTTGGGAACACTTCATTGGAGATGTGTGGGTATTGTGGTAGAGCCACATTTTCTTAGAACATAAAGAGAGTGAGAGAGAGAGAGGGAGGAGAAAAAGGGAGGTCAGAGAGAGAGAGATACTGACTGATGTTAGCTTGTTACTTCTGGAGCATCAGGGAAGTCAAAGGCCACACTCACCTCAGATGCTAAAGAAAGGAATCCACAGTGTCATGGGGGATGTAAGGACCTGCTCCTTGGAAAGGAATCCACAGTGTCATGGGGCATGTAAGGACCTGCTCCTTGGAAAGGAATCCACAGTGTCATGGGGGATGTGAGGACCTGCTCCTTGGAAAGGAATCCACAGTGTCACGGGGGATGTGAGGACCTGCTCCTTGGAAAGGAATCCACAATGTCATGGGGGATGTAAGGACCTGCTCCTTGGAAAGGAATCCACAATGTCACGGGGGATGTGAGGACCTGCTCCTTGGAAAGGAATCCACAGTGTCATGGGGGATGTAAGGACCTGCTCCTTGGAAAGGAATCCACAGTGTCATGGGGGATGTGAGGACCTGCTCCTTGGAAGCACTTCCCCAGCAGTTTTCATAAATGACCTGAAATAGCATTTTAAAAAATCCTGAAAAGGCCACAGTGTTCTAAAAATGTATAATGAATATATATACGATTAACATTTCTTTTGTTTCTGATAATTGAATTTCAAACAAAACAGTAAAAGAAAACATTTTAAGTATGGTTTTAGAGCATCAATATTTAAGTCTTAATTTGCCATATTTTTCTAAAACACACTGGTAATGTAGAAATAAACTGTTTTGGACAGCAATTGTCCTTTAAGAACTCAAATGTTTCTCAAGAAATTTATTATCTTGATAATGGATGTTTCATGAGAGCCTTCTAGACCCCAGACTGTGGGCAAAGAACAACCCGGGTTCTGTTCTAAAGGGCATTATAGTGGCCAGAAGGGGCAATGACTTCCAGTTAATTCTGTTATAAATTGAGAATAGATGGGCAAAAGAGAAAACTGGAGATGCAGTCTTAGAAGGTTCTAGATGAAAGTGAGGCAATAAAAGGACATAAAGTCTCCAGAAGGCGAGAATGTTGAGAAAGAAGAACAAAGGGAAATGTCCAGTATAGCGGATCTCAACTGCAGAAATCATAAGTACCAAAGTAAAGTTGAAACAAAGGAGAGGAGACGGGCTTGTAACTGAGGAAGAGCAGTAATCAGGCCTTCTAATCTGCACAGCTGAGGATGCCCCATCTCCCAGGACAAGAACCTGGGAGGGTAGAGAGACCAGCGTCGTCAGCCTATCTAGTATTCTTGAAACCTCCAGTTCTAAGTTTCAGGAAAGTCATCAAACCCATGCACAAGGCAGGGGAGTTGGCCACCTGAAATGTGCCATGAAAAAGATTGCGTTTCAGCAGTATTGTCATAGCTATATGCGGGAAACTTGAGTAGAGGCAGGATGACAAAAAAAGAGATGAGTTAGGAAGTTGGATGGCTATCTGGGTGAGATGAGGGCAGTCTAGGTAAGAGAGAACAGAGAGAAGGGAACAGATTCAGCAGCGAATGCTTATCATGGGGAATAGCAAGAGGTCAGAATGGGCTTTATGATGTGGAAAGAGGCAGGGTGGTGGGTGAGAACAGAACATTCAGACTGATTCTTAGACATTTGGTTTAGGAAGCAGGAATCATCTCAAATGTATAATAATCTCAATCATCTTACAGATCTCCTTTCCTCTGATATTTATGCCTCCAAGACTATTTAGAGTTGTACCTATAACCCTTTAGAGATGTAAACTGTAGGATGGCCACCAATAAAACTGCATTAAGAGGTATACTCCAAAATATTATTAAAAATAACAATTCTGAAAATTATTCAATAGCCCCCACAAAGACAGAGAAAGGCAGCTTACATGAAACGAATTAAAAATAGCTAAGAAAGTGATACAGTTAAGCTCTGACATGAGGCATTGCTTCAAGTATAAATGTTCTAAATACATTAATTAAAATGCAGAGGTGCCAAAGTATGTAAATTCTTCTTAGATTTTACACCAAATGCAGAATACATTGAAATAATAAATTTAACCTTATTAAAATTAAATGATTGTTATACAAATGGTTCTGTTAGACAAAAGGATAGGCACAAACTATAATATTACATATCACTCATCTAGCAGGTAATCTATATCGAAAATGTATAAAGAACTTTAAAACCTCAACAGTTGTCAATAGCATAATCCAATTCAAAAATGGTCAAATACAGAAACACTTGTTAAATGAGCAGGATATACAGATGGTTTCTAAGCACAGGATGACTTATTTGACTCTATTAGCTACCAGGGAAACACGAAATAAAACTTCAGTGAAATATCACCCTGAGGTATCACCATAAATAAAAGTTAAAGTAGTGGCAACATGCAGTTTGGAAGGATATTAGAAGAAATCATATCATATATATATGTATACATATATATATATATATATACATTGCTGATAAGAATGTGAAAGGGTACAGCCTCCTTACAAAACACCTTTGAAATTTCTTATAAAACTAAACATGCAATTGCTCTATATTAACAAATATACTTGAGTATTTATCTTAAAGAAATAAAAAGTAGGTCTGTGGGGAAAACATTCATAAATATTTATAGTTTGTTCTATCTAAAAATGCGAACTACCTCAAATGTCCTTCAGTGGTGGACAATGGCTCTACAAACCCTGGCACAGCCATATTATAATTATATTACTCATCAATAAAAAGAAATATCATGTAACAGTGAGCAGGGAAGTCTCACAAGGCTCCACCTGTAGATAAAGAGTTTCAGACAATCATAGCTGCTGAGAAGAGACTCGATCTCCAGGAACTAGTCTCTGATAGGGCTGACTCACAAGTGGGGTCAGACCTAAATGCAGCTACAAATGAACAACAGTGTATGCTCACGCGTGCAGTGCGCGTGTGTGTGTGTGTGTGTGTGTGTGTACATGTATGTATGTGTGTGTATATGTATGTGTGTGTATGTGAGTGTGTATGTTTCTGTATGTGTGTGTGTGTAAATGTAATTAGAGACAAGGTCACAAATTTGAAAGAATGACAGGTTCATGGGGAAGTTGGAGGGGAGAAGGAGTAGAAATGATATAAGTGTATGGGAATCTCAAAAAATAAAAACTTCAAACAATGCATGTTAATGAAGAGTCTGGAGTATAGATGATGAGGATATATTGTAAGCTCTGTCAGTTGCAGAAATGTCCCACTTTGATGTGCCATGATGATGAGGAGGAGGGTTTGCCTGAAGACAATAGACAGGTACATAACAGAACTTGATTTCCTATTTATTTTTTCTTGTGAACAAAAATTGTTTAAAAAAACCCACACAAAATAATATAAACACACAGATACAAGCAGAAATGAGCAAATCAGAATACAATGTCAGTACCTTGGCAGTGGTTTGGTATAGAGGTTTTATAAGAGAGCAATGAAATCTTTCTGTTTTATTACAGTCCTAGGAATCTACAGTCACTTCAGTATAAAAGTTTATGGGGAAACATAAACATCATCAAGTGACCATTTCATTGAAAAATATTTGACTTTATGTCTTCACTGAAAGTCAAATGGGAGCATCTTTCTGTGTCGGAAACAGTCCTGCATCATCTGTCATCTGGCCCTTCTCTCTCTCCTCCTCTCTCTCCCACTCTTCTCTCTCCTTTCTCATCTTCCTCTCTCCTCTCTGTCTCTGTTTTTCTCTGCCCCTCCCCCATCCACAAATGCTTTTCTCTGTTATTTGGCCATTCATGCCAGTCTGCTTTCCATTCTAAGCTTGCACACATGGTTCTTGAACCAAGAATCTTCTTTAAGTCCTTGATATAGGCGTTTCCATTTCATCCATAGGTTCAAATGCCAGTCTTTCAGGGTGTGCAGTTCTGAGTGGTCAGCATCAAGTGATCTCCCTAATTATCTGGCAGATTACCTTTATTACATTACTTATTCTAGGAATGATGAGAAACTCCATCTACATTTTTACTCTTTCTCTCTCTGCATAATGCATCCTCTACACGTGCAGTGGTGGTTTACAGCTTCGTTTTCTCCTGCCAGTTCCCAGCTTGGAGTCTGAGTCCTGATAGGTGTTCACTAAATACATTTTTAAATTGAGTAAACCAGGAAAATTATGAGAATCAGAAGATTGTGGCATAGGGCTCTGACAATAAAGCTCTTTAACCTGCACTTTTAGGAGGAGAACAAAAAAAAAAGACATACTGTTTGATATAAATCAAATTTCCCAGTTTTTCTCAACACATGCACAGGTAAGCTTAAATGCAGTCAGCCACAGCTTGCCCATTGCCCTTGCTCCAGGACTGAGAGTGAGGTGTGTTCTCCAGGAAGATGAATTTGTACATCCTATGATGAAGATCCAAAATCAGAAGATATACAAAGCTTGTGATTCAGGGAGGGAGGATGCTTTGTTTTAGTTCATTGTGAGAGCAATTGTTTGCCTGTTGCTAGTCTAATATCAACCTCATTTCACTAGGTGTGGTGCCTGTAATCTACAGAAGAAGAAATGCCCAACTCTTTGGGTGAAACATGTTTTTTCTTCACAACCACACTGGCCATACTCCATCATGAAAGATGGCTCCAAAGCAAGACCTGAGAGAGGGAGGCAGGCCTTCTCCATCCTTACTCACTTCCCATGTTTTTCTTGTTTGCTGTTGCTAGGCTTCTGGCTAGCAGAAATGGTTTCTTTGTCTCCAGGTATATTAGGTACACTAGTTCCAGCTACTGTGGTAAGACAAATGTGGTGACTAAAGCAGTAGAAATGACTCCTAATTCTGGAGACTGGTAAGTCCAGGAGCAAGAAGCCAGCTGACTTGGAAAAGCTGTTCTCTGTTTCCTATGTCTTTGGCTGTGTGCATATGTGCGTGCATGCATGGGGTGGGGGAGGGAGAAGAAGCAAGCTCATTCCTATCACATCCCAAGGATTCTACTCTCAAGACCTAACTGGTTCCTCAAAACCCGGGCTCTGATACCACTACATTGGACATTAGGATTTCTTCCGAGAGACACATATTCATACCATAACCCTGCTAACCCTATATTTCTGCTACTCCCTCTGCCCTCAGCCTGGCTTACCAAAGTATACTGCTTAACCCCCTCTTGCTGATGGACTCTGGACCTATGAGAAATGATTGAAGCAGAGTACCACTTAGTGGGACTTTCAGAGTGATATGGCTGTGAACTAAGGTCTAGGCAGGAGCCTTAAACTATATGGGTGAACAACTGACCTTCACATTTGCAATTGACTTTCCAAAATTCTAAGGTTTGGGATGGGTTTTCTGCTGATGGTATAATTCTAGCATCCTCAGTACTCCTTCCTAAATCAGCAGTTTAAAGAGACTGGCTTTATAGAAGGACAATTAGAAATAATTACTAAAATAATCCCACTACTCTAAGCTGAAAAGATGTTTTCTATTAGTTTGAAAATGACTCCAGCACTCCCATGGTTACCCTCCCGGACAAGTGACCAAGGAGTTGGTTTTCTTTCCTAGACAGTTCATCGCTGTCCAAACTTCTAAGAATCAGAGTGCTCCAGGCCTTCTCCCAGGCTTGCTTACTCCACTCCTTGCATTTATGTGCTCTTCCCATGTCCTTGAACTTAGATGCTCTCTAACTTCTGGTAACCAACAACTATATATTACAAGCCCCGCATCACCCCTGAAACCCCAAATCCTTTTTTGAACAAGTCCCTACTGGCCTGAGCCTAACGTGTCTAAAACTTGACTATCAATTCAAAATCATTGCCTTGAATAAACTCTTCGGGTGACCTTTCTTCACACACACAGTGGCTAAGACTCTAGCTCTAGTCTTGAGTGGATGGTAGATCACTCAGTGTGAGTCTCACATCAGCTTCCTCTCCAGCTGTTCCCTCATGGCCAATGGCTCCAATCTCACCACCTTTGTACCCCAGGCCTCTCCCCAAGTTCTTGACCCTGATTTCCTCCTGCACAACCTCATATCACCCAAATACCATCCATGATGCTCTGTTTTGGAATCACTTTGTTCAACCATCAGTACTTCAGAAATGCTGCTCCTGATGCCTATTTAAAATATCAAACCCAATCAGCATCTTCCACTGTTAGAGTCTTCTCTCAACATGATCATGTAGTATAATGTATTACACTTGTTTTATTACTCTTTTATCCACTCTTCTGAATGTATTCTCTATTAGGACAGAGAAGTTCTCCCATTTATTTTTATATTTCTAGCCCACAAAACAAACCACATTTAGTATGTACTAATTAGTTAATAAATTTTTTTCAACTCATATTTCAAAAAAGAAAAGCAAGACTCAGAAGATTCAAAATCAGGATGTATAAAACCAAATCAATTGCTTAGGATGCATACAAAATTTAGTGCACCCTCTCTAAGCCTGTTAAAGAGCTAATATAGCTGGGAGGCTAGAGGTACAAAACTTTATGGAAACTATATTCTTTCTTTTTCACTGGGAGGGGGCAAGAGTAATTGCATTCCAACAAAATTAGGTAACTTGGAACCTGGGTCTATGAAACAAAGCAGTGGTTTGTCATTGCTAGCTGTCCTGTTTGTAAGGGAATACATCTGGACTGGGAGATGTGGGGGTCTGAGAGAGCCTCTCTAGAGCACATAATGGACTGAAAAATAGTCCATTTGTTCTCTATGAGGAAAAAAAGTCATGTTGCTGTTCAAACACGTAACCAGAAAATCTGGCTCTGGGTTGATGCAAATAAAATGTTGGATGTTGAGAACAAAGAGAGAGAGAGAGAGAGAGAGAGAGAGAGAGAGAGAGAGAGAGAGGCATCTGATGCACATCTCATGCCATTTATAGCACTGCACAAATGATTTGTTTTGTTCATTTAACTATGTGAGGAGGTAAAGCACAAGAAAAATACTTTATATTAAGAACAGTGTGAGTATCATGATTTCTGGACAGTTACAAATTTCCAGCTTTATTTCTTAGTTTACAAACATTTACCTCACAGGAAAAAAAAATAATGGAGATCCTTACCCATGGATTAACCATTATCACCTAAATCAGGGAGTCTGTTGATTTAGTTTCATAACGTGATTTGTTTTTTAACATTACCCTCCTGGCCAGACTTTTACCCTTCACCTCTTCCCAGAACACACAGCCTTATTATCTAGTACCAAGAAGGTGCTGGATAAGGGCCCCTGATTTTGTTTTCATCCCAAACTAAAGAAGTCAGTTTCTAAACATCGTACATGATGGAAGCCCAAATAAACCAACCCTGAAGCTGCAGCTGATACCCAATCTAAGATCTTGAGGAATTTTTAGGAGAGAAACAACTTTGTTGCTGCAGGGTTGGTCTTAGCAAAGCCCCCTGGCTCCTGAGAAAAGCACACTCAAAAACATGGAAGACCATTGCAATGAGAAGGCTGACTCTGAAAATTGCATTCACCATGGTTTTGCTTTTTTGTTTGTTTGTTTGATTTTTTTCAATACAAACAGCAGTACAAAAGGGAACGTGAACAAGGGTAATCAGACTCTTCCCTGTTGTCAGTTTTATGCTGTTATTTCTTTCTTAATTCAATTTAGTAGGTATCTCCTGTAAGCAGGCTTTTCCCATCATCGCAAACCATCTTGGAACATAGTTCACTTGACTCTAGCTACTAATGGACAGGATGCTACATTATATAAGGCATTCTATTCGGTTGCCCAGTGACAAAGAGATATTAATGACCTTATCTTTCCCTTGAATATGAACATGAAGAAGTATTAATTTTTAAGTGTATACAATGTAGTGTTCCTTGGGCCTTCATATAAGGTATGGCTCTAGGCCATGTCTGCCTATTAAAATGTTCCGGAAAACATTTAGAAAATGCCTGGGTAGTGTCTCTAGGGATTGAAATCTAATTGGGCAATAATGTATCTCAAGAAGATGGTTTATTTTTTACACTCCCAGGTACTTCCTAATTGTGACAGAGGTTGAAACCATTTGATTAGGGCCTACTAATTGTATGATTCCAACCATGTGTGTTCATATTGTTAAGACAGAACAAAAAAATTCCTTGGGTTGTTATTTCCTGAACAGAGTTATATCGTCCCAATTTAAAAACTCTACATCAATATTTAAACTCTACAACTTACATCTATTGAAACCTTTGATTTTATTCATGTAAAATGGAGATATATCTCCATTTTAAAAAATCTGATAGGTTATGTATGACAATTAATTGAGATATTATGCTTGGCATGAATCTCAAGCACCATGACTAACATGGGACATAGCTCAGGGTAGATCTCACATTCTAATTCTCTTTCCCACTTCCCTTCCATCTGCCGGTATGTGACAACATGGTATTGGCTCTATAAATTTGGCCTTTGTTATTTATTAATCAAATCTTTCCTAAGGAGACTGATATATCTAAGATTTGTTTGAATGCTGTCTCCTTTTGAATGATGGTGGGGATGATGTGCACACTACTGTGACAATGGCTGTAGACACAGAAATAAGCAAGAGCTGAGGTTCTGGCTTCTGGAGAGTAACCAGTGAAGCATCTGATAGTACAGGACCTCATCTGTGTTCAGACAGATCTGTAGAAACATCTTTCTCTAAGAGTGGCCTTCAGATAAGCATCATCAGAATTTTCAAGGAGCTTGATGGAAAAAGCATAATTTAAAAATCACTGCAGACCTCCTGAAACAAGATGCCCACGTGATTGGTGTGCACACTAAATGCCTCTAGGCTGATATACGGTGTCTGCCAACCACAGGCATCAGGTAGCTTGATGGCAGAGGCCTGCCTGTCTGTTTGTCACTGCAATTACCCCCTTTCCCTTAAATCCTCAGCCTTGTGTCCTGAATATCTTGGCAGGATCCCATTTTAACATTCCTAGACCCAGATCTCAGTTGGAGGTGGCTTTGAACCCAAACTGTGCATCAAGTTCATTCACTGTAAAGACAGAGATATGTTGTCATGGTCATACATTGTGCCTTAAAACTCCAAATTGCTGTCTCCATTCCAGTTCTGATCCTTACTTTGGCCTTTGGACTAATCTTCCTCACTGGGGGAATTATTCTTTCCCAATTTTTCTCTTCTGTCTAGGTTGGAAAAACAACGTGGTCCAGGAAATGTGGCACTTGACTGACCACTGAGAACAGGAGTCAAAGTAGTGTGACAGAGATGGAGTGCCCTTGGAGTTGCTTGGTCCTTTGAAGAGCCCCCTTGCTTGCCTTCAGTCTGGTTCTTCAGTGATCCAGTTCTGTGTGGTCAATGTTTCTCAGATAATGAGGAGACAGCCATAAATATAGTAGATTAGTGGTTCTTGCAACCCTTGAATACAGTTCCATGCTGTGGTGACTCTCAATCATAACATTTTCCTCATTGATATCTCATAATTATAGTTTTGCTACTGTTATGAATTATGATATGAATATTTGTGTTTTCTGATGGTTTTAGGCAACACAGAGGAAAAGTGATTTGATCTTTGAAGGGTCATGACCCACAGGTGGAGAATTGCTATACTAGAACATGTTCTTACTTCAGTAAAGAGAGAAGACCATCAACCTCCACATTTCTCTTTATGCACTGCCATTTTGGAATGGCCATTCAGATTCTGGTTCTGTTTCCTATATTTATTTTTATCTTCACAGAATTGGTTAACTCCAAGGCATCCTGTGCAGTACAAACCACACTTATGCTTTCAATGAAACTCAGTGAGTCACATGAGGCTTGGGCATCCCTTAGGTCACTCAGCATCTGCTGAAGAGACCCCATCAGGTTGCTCTGATTTGTTTTCCTGCAGATAAACTAATTTGGTTTATTTCAGCATACGTCATTTGGTATCTTCTTTTGTATATACTTTTGTCCCCATCATTTCATAAACAAGACTGACTTTACTGATAATTAGATTTTCCCCACAATGGCAACTTCACCACTGATTTCCATTTTACTACAGATGCCTGTGGATTCTGAAGCTGGTGTCGGCTCTCACCACCCACACCCCTTCAATACACTCAGGAAAATGTATTACCCTTTCTAACATGTGCCCAGGTGATATGCCATTCCCTCAGTTTTGCGTTTGGATGCACACATTGTGCTATTTACGCATGCAGGCAATCTTAATAAGTGTTTGGTATTATTTTATAGTCTGCTATATTAATTTGGAAAGCTTGGAAGAGCAAAAAATAAGTTTAGCTGGTTTATCCTGTTAATACATAATTTGACATTGAGCTTAAATATATGTATTGATATTTGGATTTTAAGTAATATCTGGTGTAAGAATATATATGAGGGCTAGGAATCTAGTTCTTTCAGAGAATGAGTGCCTATCATAAGGAAGGTTGATTTCATTCCAAGCACTAGGGAAAAAACCCACAAAGGATAAAATTGATTAGAGCACTTATTAGTCTATGAGATGAGATTGGCAAATTGAGGAAGAGGTGCTCTGTGTCTGCTCACATTTATCAGTTCAAATAGTATGGATGTTGCCTCAATCTGTTCTGTTCAATGAAGTATCTGCACTGAGCTAGAGCACCCTGTCTACTGCTGAAACAGTACTCCCGCAATCTCCATTTGTCCAGCTCCTTCTGCTAATTCCTCATGGGGTTTTCACACTACTCACTGTTTTCTTTCAGTAAGTCATAAAAACAAGTTAGTAAGTTTTAATCTAGTCTTTAAAAAATAGATCAGAATGCCTCATGGGAAGAAAAGATAAATGTTACTTTGTAAGTTTTTATTTTGGTTTTGTGTGTGTGTGTCTGTGTATTTGTGTGTCATTATGTGGTAATAAAGATTGTAATACTTGATGCAAGTTGTAATAAAATTCACAATTACACCTAATATGAATTCCCTTCTGAGATGATTCTGCAATCTAGCAAGAAATAACCCATTCTTCAGAATACAGAATCTTTAGGGTACTGTTAAGCTAATGCCAACTCCAGGACCAAGGCTCTGTGAATGAGCCAATTATCTAAGTGTGCAGTTCTAAAGTGAGACCCCAGAATTCCTGGGAGCATTTTAGAAATGCAGCTACTTGGTCTACCCTGGGCTTGCTTGAAAACTGCCTTTAGGGTGGAGTGTGACATTCTGCATCTTCAGAGGGCTTTCTGTGATTTTTCTGTGCTGATAGTGATAGCTGCTGTCTTGTCACTACACGAAAATCACATTTGAGTCTGGACTTGGTTTATGTTTATCAAGGTGGGTCTTAGCCATCTATGACTCCTACTGCATGGATTTCTGTATCTCCTCAGGTGCTTATTTCACATGATTACTTACTCAGCTACCACTTGAAATCAGCATTTCTCTCTGGCCTCTCCTGATTCTACCAGCGTGTGCTGAGGAGTACTGTCTGCCTCTGTTCAGACTTCTGTCTCTCAGAGGGGGCTGCAGGTCCCACTGCCAACACATTGTTGCTTACAAAAAAGAGAGAGAAATATAGTATAGTCAGAAACTGGGGTTTGGTTTACCCAAGGCTTTATACCTTTCTACTAAGGGTTTTGTTCAAGAAATACTATTGCTCATCTAATTTATTGAATCATTTTTAATATCATCCCAGGTATCTGAAACTATCTTACGATTTTAACTTAATTTTCATGACTTTCTATGTCATAAGCACATACAGATCATTTAAATATTTTCATATTTAAGTATGAGAGCTAAATAAGATAGTGTAGAAAAAGAGATGAATGTGCATATGACAGAGTATGCAATTGTGTGTCCCCTGATGGGATGAAGCCCATTACCTGTTAGTTTAGCAATACTCAAGAACCTTGCTTAATCATGAGCATTGTGTGCCATGAGTGTTTGGGATCTAGACACACATACTTATGGGAAGTTTCCCATATGGAGAGGCTGAGAATTGTCCCCAGATTAATCATGTATTTAAGTGCCACCAAGACCTCTTTGAGGACTCAAAGAGAAGGGCAGAGGATATTAGGCTCCTTCAGCTGGAGAATCTTCGATCATATCACATAAACATATACTCACCTCCAGATCTCTCCCACACGTACTCTTTCTCCTCCCTTTCCAGCCTCTCTGACAAAATCTTGCCTCCTTGAATAGCAGTGTAGCACCTTAAGAGAAATAGTTTGAGACATTTCAGCCTAAAGATGTCTTGTTATGTGATCCATTTTGTTAGTAAAATAAATGAAAAATATAAGACTTTTGATGTGGAAAAGGATTTTTGAATAAAGTGAATAGTCTTTCATTTTTTTCAAGATTTCAATAAAGCATTTACAGCCTAGAATTTACCACCTCAACTATTGCAAGTATACATACAGGTCAATGGCATTAAACACATTATAATAAACACCCAACCCTGGTGTTTTAAAAAATATTTAATATATATTATATCTAATAGATATTAATTATGTATTTTATTTCTAAAGTAAATATTTTACATTTATAGTTACAAATATATTTAATAGATACAAATTTTTTCATCATCTGGAACAAAGATTATACTCACTAGACAATCTCTTTCTTCTCATAGCCCCTGGCAGTCTCCATCCTACTCGTTATCTCAATGGTTATCAATTTTTTTAGTATCCTGCTCCCTGGAATCATGTGATATTTGTCTCCTGTGGTTGGTTTATTCTGCTTTACCTAACATTCTTAGGGCTCATCTACATTGGAGTGTGTGTCAGATTCTCTTGGCATTTCAGGGATGAGGGATATTCTGCTATTTCCTGTCCATTCCCACTAATAAAGCTTCCAGTTTCTCCCAAGACATCCTTGTCAAGATTTGTCATCTTCAGATTGGGGACTTTGATTTTGGTTGCAGCCATCCTAACAGATGCAAGACAGCAGCCTAGTGACTGGTGATTTGCATTTTCTAATGATTGGTGGTGTACAATTCTTTTTCATGTTTATCTTGAGGGTCTGACATAAACTATAGTTTTGCTGTCTACACTTTCAGTTAGCTGTTGGCAACTGGAGTATGACAATAAGCTTTGCTGTAAGTATACATGTAGAGGAACCCTACAGACCTCCACCCACAGATGAGGAGAAATGCCTTTCTCCCCTTTAAAGAACTGTGTGCTCCTGACCTTTGTCATTTCTAACTGGCACACACAACCTCAGAGTACTCTGTCATCACTTCCTTCTAAAATATATTATTTGAAAATCTTTTCTGGAGGTAGCCTTTTAATTTTGTTGATATGCATGTACAAATTTTAAGAGTTTATGAAATGCAGTTTGTTCATATTATATTTTCATTTCTTTTTTGTAAGTTTTTTTATTTAAAAGTTTTTTCTCATACTTTTCACTGTTCTACCTTCTTCCCCTCCTCCATGCCATCCCTCAGCCTCCCCTCATCCCTTCCCCAGGAAGGGCAAGGAGTCCCAAGGTGAGTTAGTTCAGTGTGGCATATGCAGTTGAGGTAGGTCCTAGTCCCTACCCTCAGTATCAAGACTGAGTAAGTTGTTTCTCTGTAGGGAATGGGCTCCAAGAAGCCAGTTCATGCACCAGGAATAAACTCTGGTCCTACTGCAAGAGGCTCCACAAACTGCTCATGCTGTTCAACTGCCATCTATATTCCAAGAGTTTGGTTCCTTTCCATAAAGTTTCCTCAGCTGTCATTTCAGAGTCAGTGAGCTCCCAATAGCTCGGGTCAGTCGTCTCTGTGGGTCTCCTCCTCATGATCCTGATCCCTTTGCCCATATACTCTCTCCTCTCTCTCTTTAGCTGGACCTGGAGCTCAGCCTGGTGCTTAGCTATGAATCTCTGCTTCTGCCTTCATCAGTTGCTGGATGAAGGTTCTATAATGACAACTAGGGTGATTATTCATTTGATTATAGGGGAAGGCCAGTTTAGGCACCCTCTCCACTATTGCTTGGAGTCTCTATCTGGGGACAGCTTGTGGGTTCTTTTCCTATATGTGTTTTAAGTGTCAGAGCTGAGAAATTGCTGCCAAATATTCTATATTTTCTTCTTAGAGCTTCATGCCTCTTCCTTAGCTTCCTGAAGTGCATACTATTAATTTTGTTTATGGTGTCAATGAAGGGATCTGTTTTATTCTTTGTCATAAGTTTCCTGATGACCCAACAAGATTCTTTAGGGAAAAAAAAAATCTTTTCTCCATTGAATGATCTTAGGACCCTTGTCCAAATAATTTGAACACATATAACAGATACAAATGTTTTTGTTTTCTGGAACATTTAAACATATGTAGGAGAGCTGGGATTTTTGTTGTTTGTTTGCTTTGCTTTGCTTTGTTTTGTTTTCCAGGGCCCTATCCAACTTCATGTCTCTGTGTGTCTGCTTTCACTCTAATGCTACATTGTTTTGATAATAATAGCTTTGTAATCAGTCTGCGGTCAGAATGTAAAAAAATCTTACATTTTCACTTCCATGATTATTTGAATATTGGTGGTCCCTAGAGATTTTCTACAACAAATTTAGGATGCATTTTTGTTGTTGTTGTTGTTGTTTCTGTAAAAATACCACTCGGGCTTTGCTAGGTATTGTATTGAATCCAAAGGTTTAGGGGAATAGCACGGTAACTTAATACAGTGTTCATTTCATGTGTGTTAGGTATTTTTTCATTTACGTGTGTCTTCTATGATTTGATTCAGCTATATTTTATAGTTTTATTGAAAAAACTTTTCTTTAGGTTTTGTCTCATTAGCTAAAATAATTCCTGTTTGGTGCTATTGTGAGATCATTTTTGTGATTTTTCTCTTTGTATTATTTATTGTTGGTATTACAGAAATGCAATTGGATTTTATGTATATTATCTTTGTCCTGAAAATTTTCTGGATTTATTTTTTTTAACACTCTGTCTCTGTCTCTCTCTCTCTGTCTATGTCTCTGTCTCTGTGTGTGTGTGTGTGTTGTGTGTATTATATTTGTATATGTGATTTTGTGTGTGCCCTCAGGATTTTCTACAAATAAGGTCAAGTCATTTTCAAATAAATATCTTTTACTTCTTCCTTTTCAGTTTAGAGGTCTTTTGCTTCTTTTCATTGCCCAACTGATTAGGCCAATCTAGAAGTGGTTAAAAAAAAACAACAACAACAATGTCTTGATATTATTTCTAATACTAAAGAAAAAGTTTAAAATTTTTCATAACCAAGGATGATGATGTTTTCAGTGTGATTTTCTGACATAATGTTTCTTATATTAAGATAATATAAGTTATTGAATTTCTTTCCTTTTTAAACACTTTTATTTTATCATGGTAGAGCTTATTACCATGTCACATACTTTTTCCATGCTAATTGACATGATCATGGGCCATATATTTTATGCATCAGTTCTGTCAACGTGATTTGTTTACATTTCTTGTGCTCATGTGATAGAGTTTATGTGGTAAAGAAAGATATTCTTCTCGGATATTGTATTAGTTTCCTTGCTGTTGCTATGGTAAAATACCCTGACAAAGGTCATTTGAGACAGAGGTTTTACTTTGGCTTCCATTTTAAGAGTGAAGTTTACCTTGGTGGTGAATTCATGGCACCAGAGATGAGGAAACAAGTCACAATGCATTTGCAACCAAGACCTAGATGAATTTTTATGCTCAACTAGCTCATTTTTAATTCAGCCCAGTACCAAAGCCCAAAGAATAGAGCTGCCCACTTTTAGGGTGAGCTTTCTAACCTTAATTAACATAGCCTAGCCAAGAGAAAGAGGAACACATGAAATTAGCAGGGAAAAGCGGGGGTGGGAGGGTGGGGGGTGAGGGGGTGGGGTGGGGTAGAGGGAAGTTGGAGGAGCAAGAATGAGGGTGGGATTGAAACAGATAGATGCATATGTAAATGTTAAACTAAATGTTTTAAAGAGATAATTTCTCACAAGTATAACCAGAGGTTAATCCAATCTAAATAATTCCTCACAGTCATGCCTAGAGGCTTGTCTCCAAGGTGATAGGTCCTGTCAAGTTGTTGGTCACTATTAACTATCACAGGCATATTATGGAGTCTTTTAATTTGGGTTGCTAGCATATTATGGTGTTCTGCACTAATATGATCTGTCTTTTCCTTTTCTTATATAGCTTTTGTTTGGCTTTGGGATAAGTGTGTTGTGCCACTGGCCTCAGGGAATAAATTTGGAAATGTTCTTCAGCTATTTGAAATTTTAAATATGATTAATAATTATTCCTTAAATGCTTGGTAATATTCACTGGTCACCCTGGAATTTTATCTACTGAAAAGTTTTTGATTATTCAGCCAATCACCAGACTAGGAAATATGATGTCTCTGCCTTACTCAGTCTGGGTAAAATGAATTCATAGTAGGTTAACTATTTCATTTAGGTTGCACAGTTTACTGCCAGATATTTTTAGAGTACTATTTTTGATGTTCTTGCTATAGTAAAATTCCCAACAATATCTGTCATTTTTCTCCTTTTTAAAAAAATTGAGTCATCTGTCTTTTAATCCTAGCCAATCTAACTAATGCCTGGTCAATTTTCTTTAACTTTTTGAAGAACAAAATCTTTAAAAAATAGAGTGTTGTTCTTCTAATCTCTGAATTCATTGCCTGTTGAATTTGAATTCCATTTATTCTAATTTTTTTCATTTCCTTGGGTGTAAAGTTGGCTGTTAATTTAAAATCCTCTTCTTTTTTAATGCTGGGGCTTGTGGCTACACATATCCCTTTGGGCACTGTTCCTATTGAATTTTGTAAGCTTAGGTATACATTATTTTCTTTGGTTTTACTTGAAGATATTTTCTACTTCTTCCTTGTACTTTTATGTCATTTTATCCAGCCAATTCTTATTTGAACCTACATCCTCATTCATAATTTATTTCTGGATCTTTTGGTATTCATATCTCTACTTTGTGATCATGCTTTCTTCCTCTGGATTTCATCCCTTTAGTGATTTGAGAAACACATTCTACCTTGATTTCTT
>PVIH01015696.1:0-48580 GCA_004025045.1 Sigmodon hispidus
TGTTGATGTCCTCCCAGTCCTGTTGACGTCCTCCAGTCATGTTGATGTCCTCCCAGTCATGTTGATGTCCTCCCAGTCCTGTTGATGTCCTCCCAGTCCTGTTGATGTCCTCCCAGTCCTGTTGACGTCCTCCAGTCATGTTGATGTCCTCCCAGTCCTGTTGATGTCCCCCCAGTCCTGTTGATGTCCCCCCAGTCCTGTTGATGTCCTCGCAGTCCTGTTGATGTCCTCCCAGTCCTGTTGACGTCCTCCAGTTATGTTGATGTCCTCCCAGTCCTGTTGACGTCCTCCAATCATGTTGCTGTCCTCCCAGTCCTGTTGATGTCCTCCCAGTCCTGTTGATGTCCTCCCAGTCATGTTGATGTCCTCCCAGTCATCATGTTGATATCTTGGGTTGGCCTACTGAGCTCCTGAACTTGAGACAATAAGTTTTCATTGCCTTACTTTATGACTTGTAGAGTTTGTTGTGGTTGTCCTGGGAAACAATCATCCCTTGCATTCAGTTCCAGGTGTGATCTATGTCCCAAAAGTGGGTGACTGAGTCCTGATGAAAGTCAGAGAAGCAGGTGGGTGCCCTGGTGAAGATTTAGAACTTGGGGACTTGTCCACATTTTTTCCCTTCACTTGGTCTTGAGAAAGCACTGGATCTGCCATAAAGTTTGTAAATGGTCATACAATGACAACCTTCACACCATTCCCAAGTCCTCCATTGGTATGTCTTAAGACAAATGGTGTTCTAATGTTTGTGTGTGCGTGTGCATGTGGGAGGAGTACTTACATCTCCATAAAGCCCGAGAAAGCTTATAAAGGGTTTTAAAATATAGAAATAGAGCAAAAATCAGACTTCCATTTGTGACTCTTAAGTGAGTCTTTGTACAGAGTGGTCTACATGCTTGAGCTACAAAATGTTGGGCCTGCAGCATGCAGCTTAAGCTTCACTGAGGCCAATTCCTAAAGTCTCCCAGGAGTCTCAGTACAAGCACAAGCTGCATATGATGAATTTAACGTTTTTGTTTTTACACAAAAGGGAACAGAGTCAAAGATGGCTTCTTGGTAGCAGCATTTTTTTTTTTTTTTTCAGAAGGGCTCTGTTTGTTAGCAGCAAGTAGAGGTGTGGCTTCTTTAAGAGAAGCTTGCTGACTCAGTGTCAAGGACAAAAACTACGGGATTCTTTCAAGAGGCCCTGCTGTCAAACATTTAAATAGTGTTTATGAGCAGAGGATGGTGGTTCTCTACTTGATGACAGTGTGGACCCTAAGATTCCCCAGAATTGGGATGGTAAATGGGTTCCTGCCATTAATTCTGAAGGTAAGTTCTTACACACCAAGGAGATAGATGGAGCTGGGTGGAGTCAGCTGTCATAACCCAGCCTTTAGCCCTAGCCACCACACCTTATCAGATTAAAGGTTTGATCAGAAACACAAAAGAAATAGATATACACAGTAAAGACAGGTTCAGGCTAAAGAGAAAACAAGAAAAAATAAATGGTTTACAGTATGTTTAAAAATATGCATAGGCCTGGGAGAAAAAAGAAAAAGGAATGAGAAAGCCCTTTTATGAAAGTAAAAAAAAAGGTGTATAAGCCACATTTATGGTTGTGAGCCTAGCCTTTAACGGCTGAGCCATCTCTCCAGCCCGTGTATAAGCCACATAAAGATGGGAAATACAGAGTCTGGATATTGTTTGTTACATTTTCTTTGAATCATTTGACTTCTGAGGAAGGAGCAAGAGCTGCTAAGAGACATTTGATTATAACTGCTGCTGGATTAATCTAGCCTACATATTTTATAAATGCCTTGACTTCCAAATTGAAGTCAAAATATATGTTACTTTGGAGAAGAGGCTTTCTTTTTATTTCCACAGAAAATGAGATGTAGTGGATTAACTTTGAATTAAGAAAAATCAGGTTTGATTGAGGAAGACCCTTAAAAAGTCTCCTATTAAAATGAATGGCCCAGATGATCCAGCATTTCAGAACACGTCTGTTGCAGTTTTCTCTGAGCTTTCCATTCTAAACAGCATCAAAGAGACTGGCTGAGATGACCCAGCCTCACAGACTATTCCAGTGATAACTTGTTCATAATCCTAAATTTTCTTTTGAGTTCCCATTAGATTACCTGTGCCCCCAATTATCAGGAAGTAGACTAGAGAACTATGCCTACATTCCCCAAAAATAGATTATGGATGTTTGTTTTTGTTTACAGTATTAGTTACAAGTTGCTATAGATAATGGTGAGGAAAAAATATACAAAGGAAATTAGATTTGGGGTTTTGTTTTAAAATAAAAAAGAGAAAATACTGTAAAATTATACTCCAGTACATTGTAGGTATTTGTCTCTCCTGCTGGTTGAATAAAATGCTGATTGTCCAGAAGACAGATAAGAAATATGAATGGGGCTACCAGACTAAGGAAACTCTGGGAATAGGAAGAACAGAGCAGAGATTCCAGGGAGGTGCAGAGGAAGCATGATCAGAATGCTGCTCTGAAAAAAGGTTCTAAGCCACATGGCAAATTATTGGTTAGTTTAAGAGTAAGAGTTAGCAAGTAATATATCTGAGCCATAAGCCAAATAGTATGTAATTAATAGAAGACTTTGTGTGATTATTTGGGGCTAAGCAGCTGCGGGCAGCTCCAGACCTCAGGGCCAGAACGAACAGGTCAGAAACTTCTTACAACAGGTACCTGTGTTTCCTGTGGAGTTCTCTACTGAAAAGCAAGCAGGTTTTGTTGCATAATATACCCATGACTGTTTCCATCATGGTGAGTGGTACTGAAATGAAAGAGGACCAAGTCCTGCCGTCTCCTTTTGTCACAGTTGCTAGCTGGTAAAATATCACTGGATGGCAAGGTTGACACTAATACTCTCTTGTTTTTTGTTGTGTAAGGCAAAGTCTGACTCTGCCCTTTAAACTGACTGGTGATATCTGATGTGTCTTGTAGTTGAAGGATTTTTATGTTCTTGTTTGCCTTGGTGACTGTCAGGGTCTGAAATGACCTTAATTGCACTTCTGCAAAGAGAAAACAAAGTCAGTCTCTGACTAAAGCTGTGTGCCATATTCCCAACCAGTGACTTGGAATAAGAAAGAACACTGGCCAGCATCTCTCTGTGAAGGTAGAGTAAGCTGTGCTGTGTATGGAAAAGCTGGAGAGCTATGTCACTCTACCCGATTTCCCTGGCTAACGCAGCTACAGGAACCGATCTCCGTGGCTGTAGTATGCGTGCTGTCTGCTTTGTGCTTGGTCATTTTGAAGAGAGGCAACTACAGCCAGAACATAGCTATGTCGAGCAGCCTGTCAGTGGGGCTGCCAGGGCCCTCCTGGGAGGGCCTCTTCCTTTGCCTCTGGTTTCAAACTTTCATGTGTAATAGAACCCTTTGATTCCTCAAAAACAAAAAAAGAGAGAAAAGCTTGCAGATTCTGGGGTGGGGGAAATAGTGTTCTTTCCTTGCGAACACTGCCAGCCACTGGAACCAGAGTGAGCTGTGTAGTCCTGTCCTCACCAGAAAGAGAGAAATCAAACCCCATGGAAAGGGCTGGGGGTGTAGTTCTGCCGGTAGAACACTTATCCAGCATGCACAAAGCCTTTGCTTCAATCCAGTTTCTTTTTGAGCATATGTTGCCTATGCTTCTGGTACTTGGGGGCTGGGGGCAGGAAGATCAGCAATTCAAGGTTATCCTGAGCTATGTAGAGAACTCAAGGCCATCCTGGAATAACTGAAACCCTGTCTCAGACAGAACAAAGAAGGATGAAATGAAAATAATCAATGAACTCATGTAGTGGTTTGATAATTAAAGGGAAGAAAGGTCCACAGAGGTAGGAGGTCATTGAGTATGTCTAAACGTGCTTATTTTGTGTGATACAAGGACAAACTGCCCAGAGGGAATGATATCTGAGTTCTCATGAAAAAATTGCATGCTTACTGTCAAAATTTAAGTTGGGCCTTGGTGTTTTGTAGGTCATTTACATCCACCAGGGCCTATTAATTACAGTAAAACTGGCTATGCTAAATGCAAATTTAGATATTTACTTTAGGAGTTTTCATAAAATTGCCCCAGGGGCATCTCTGAATATAAGCAGTGAGCACTGAAGGGGTATACAGGAACCATTCCATTCTACAGCACAGGAGCAGTGGTGTCATGGGAGAAAGAAAAGCTTTGCCAAAGAGGGTGAGGTCTCCAACATTGCCTCCTACGGGATCTCCTGCTCTCTGTGACTCAAGGTTCAAAGACAGACACAGAATCCCATGGGTCATCTTAGTGATAGCTCAGGGGTTAGCCCAGGGGGAACTGGGTGTGGCTGGTCCCATTCCAAATCTTTCCAAAGAAGTGATGCTAGAAGGGAAAACAATGAATGAAAACATTTGGAATGGTCTAAGGTGTCAAAGCAGCTAATCTTGCTTATACTGGCTGCTAGAGAAAAATAGGCTTTTAGTTACAGTAGGATGGAGCACGTTTGCCATGTGCTGACTGCACAGGAGAGTCATGTAACTTTAGAGCTTCTGTGTTCTAGTCTAGAGGCTTTCCAATTTCGGTCCCTGTCAGAGCACTAAGGGCTCTTGATAAAGGTCAGTGTGCATGCACATGGTCAATGCGCTCATCATTTCTGGTGGTCATGAAGTCAGTACTCTTTTGGAAGACAGGATCTCATGTAGTTTGTGCTGGCCTCAACTCTCAATGTAGCTGAGGATGAATAATGTTGACTTTCTAATATTCCTGCCTCAACCATTACAGATACCACCACATTTCTCTTATTTAGTGTTGGGCGTTGAACCCTGGACTTTGTGCATGCTATGTAAGAAGTCTTATCAACTATTACATCCTTAGGTTCTTACTTCCAGATCTTTAGAAAAATTTTCTACCACACTGGAGAACTAGAGTTATCACTCTGAGATCCTGATTCAGCATGTCTGGAGGCAGGGCCAGAATATATATTTCTGGTAGATTCTTAGATGCCACTTGCCTTTGGTCTGTATGTGTTATGAGAACTTCTGTTTAGAGGAAGCTGAAATGCTTCCTGTCTTTAACATGTCTACTAGCCAAGTTCTAAATAACCTTGAACAAAAAGGACAGGGATAGTCAAGGTGATAGGTGAATGATATGACCAGTACTGGGAGGGCATACTGGGAAGTGGCCCTTTTCTCTGATGAAGGAAAGTTGGGGTATTGCTGTGGCTGTGGAGGAAGTGCTCTGATTGGTGGATTCTTGATTTAAACCCATTTTACACTTAACTGTGAGTGACTGATGAATAGTCAGGGCCAAGTGCAAATAGGATATTGAATAGAAGGCCACCTTCCAGCCATGTGAGACTCAACACTATGATCCAGAGAGAGAAGGTTGGTGTCTAAGAAACAAATTCAGGGCAGGCAGGTGACAAATGCATGCATGAACTGTGAGTTCAATTCCCAAAACCTATGTTTAAAGAGAGAAAGAGAGATGGTTATGGTGTTGCAAGCTTGTAATCTCAACCCTGGAGAGGCCAAGCATGGCAGATCCCTGGAGCTCCCTGACTAAACAGGCTAGACAAATCAGTGAGTTCCTGATAAAGGCAAGAGACATAGTTAAAAACCATGTGACTGAGGAAGACACCCCAGGATGGCCTCTGGCTTCCATGTGCACTTGCACATGTGTAGACATGCACCTTTATGGATATGAACACACACACACACACACACACACACACACACACACACACACACACACATACACACACCCCACACAGAGATCATGATTTGTTATTCTTGATGTTTGTTTGTGAAACACTTTCTCCTTAACCTTTTAGACATGCCCCCCCAAATTAGGCAAGTTATACAGGATAAGAAGTAGAGATAAATTATTCAGACAGTTAGCTTGACATTTAAAAGGCTATTTATAAGAATGATCATTTCTCCAGAAAATAAAAATAGTGAGAAACTTAAGCCTGGCAACTTTAGCAGAGGGAGGCAAGTGGTAGTGGAAGGATTTCAGTTTTCAGAAAATGAGCTTTGAGTCTGCCCCGTGCTGTTCTTGCTAAAATTCCACAGCTCCCTGGGGAAGAGTCCCAAATTCTGAACCTTTTATTCTAACTGGTCAAGGAGATGTGGCATGATTGTCCACACGGCCACCACCATCAGGTACTTCTTAGAATGGCAGTCTTTATTCTGCTTTTCAGAGCTTGATGCCAGAGGTAAAACAACCGGTTACTGTTTGCTGCACGTGGGTGTTGGTGGCATCACACCGGAAATATGTGGCGCTGCACACGTGGGTGGACTCTAGTTCACAATTTAAGTAGGAGGCGACTCTTCTCCTTGGAAGAATTTCAATCTCTCCCCACTGCCTCTCTGCATCATGTTCCATGCCTGATTTTGTTTTATCTAATAAGTGGTAACTCTTTATCTTCCTGACTGTATGCATAGTGAGACCAGGATGCGACACAGCTTTGAGGGAGATCCATGTGTTTCACTGCTATGATTGTAGGTAAAGGCTGAGTTCCTCTGGTTAGATGACATCTCAATGATGACAAGGCAACCAGTACACTAGGTATGGCCAGAGCAATATGAACTTTAGAAAGCAGGAGCTTACTGAATATCACCCATCAGGACTAAGATTATGTAGTCAGTTCTCTCTTTAAGGAAGAAAAACTGAACAACTTAAAAGAATATAGATCTAAAAATGTAATCAGAATAATAACTGGAGTATAGTCATAAAGTAAGTGTCACTTGGGTCATATCAGGTGACTGATGCATGTAGCCTTTGGGTTAGAAACAGTGAAAGCCCTTCCTTTTGGCTATGGCTAATTGCTGTTAGCCACAGTGACCCTGCTGTAGACTCTGGAGGCCATTGCCTTGATCCAATTGAGCTCGGCACCTGTTCACTCTCTTATCACCAACTCCTCTGCATCCAGCCTTTACCTGCTTTCATCTTTTATATCAATGAGATCAGCCTCTTAAACTGTCACATGTGAGGAAGTGAGAGCATGTGGCTCGCCTTTCTGTCCCTGACTTATTTCATTAACTACAGGGTCCTCCAGGACCATCCACGTTTCTACAAATGACAGGATTTCTGTCTTTTGTTGGCCAAATAATGTTTCATTATGTCTATCCACCACATTTTCTATATCCATTCCTCTGCCAAAGGACATTTAAGTTTTCCCCACATGTTATTATGGTTAAAATGGTGCTGCAGTGAACATGAAGAGCAGGTGCATCCCAGAGAGATGGAGTTAATTTCTTTTGGCCGTACTAAAGCTGTTGGAATTACTGATTTACAACATAGTCTAAAAATAAACAAACTACTATAATGTGTGTGTATGTGTGTGTATGTGTATGTGTGTGTATATGTGTGTGTATGTGTGTGTATATGTGTGTATGTGTGTATGTATGTGTGTGTCTATGTGTGTGTGTGTATGTGTGTGTATATGTGTGTATGTATGTGTGTGTAACTATATGTATATGTGTGTGTATGTGTGTATGTATGTGTGTGTATGTGTGTGTATGTGTGTGTATGTGTGTGTATGTGTGTATGTATGTGTGTGTATGTCTGTGTGTGTGTGTATGTGTGTATGTATGTGTGTGTGTATGTCTCTGTGTGTGTATATGTGTGTGTATGTGTGTATGTATGTGTGTGTATGTCTGTGTGTGTGTGTATGTGTGTGTATGTGTGTATGTATGTGTGTGTGTATGTCTCTGTGTGTGTATATGTGTGTGTATGTGTGTATGTATGTGTGTGTATGTCTGTGTGTATGTGTGTGTGTTCGTGCTATGACACGCTTGTAGGTCAGAGTACAGCTTGTGGGAATCTGTCCTCTCCCTCCACCCTGCACCTCAGGTATAGAACTCAGGTAGTCAAGCTTGCTGTCGAGTCTCTGCCTACTGGGCCACATTACTATTTACAGTTACAGTTTTTGTTTCCCATAACATAGTGTTTTTCTACCAACATTCTATGGGAGTCTTCTTTCCTGTGTCTTTGCTATTATTTGTCTTTTTCCCCCCTCTTGTCTTTGCAATGGCAGCCATTTAACAGGAGTGAGACAACTCCCATTGTGGTTTAGAATTTCATCTCACTGATGGTGAGAATATTGAACATTTTCATTTTTATATTCCTTCTGGCCATCTGTATGCTCTCCTTTGAGAAATGTATTTTTGCATTATTTGCTCATTTTGAAATCATTTATGTTTCATGCCCTTGATTGGGCTCCTGCTACATCCCCAAGATGAACCCCTTATCAAATAAACAGTCTGAAATGATTTCCTCCCACTCCCTTCTCTCTGTTGGCTGTTTATTTTTACGCCAGTTTCTACTTTTGATGCTTGTGTTTTGGAGTCACATCCAAAGAATTCTTTCCAGACTGATTGTCCTGGAGCATCCCTCCTGGTTTTGACTATTTCGTAGTTCCAGCACTGACATTTGCATATTTGGCCCAATTTGATTTGGTGTTTTTAGATGCTGAATGTGGTGGTTTCACTGACAATGGAGTCCATGGCTCAGTGTTTTAATGCTTGGCTCCCAGTCCCAGGCTGTTTGGGAAGGATTAGGAGTTGGAGTCTTGTTGGAGGATATGTGTACCGGGAGATGAGCTTTAGAGCTGCAGACGTCTACATCGACCCAGTCAATCTCTCTGCCTCTTGCCTGTGGGTCAGGATGTAAATTCTCAGCTACTTTTCCAGAACTATTCTACCTGCTTGTTGTTACAGTCCGTGCCATAATGGGGATGGACTAACCCTTTGAAACTTTAAGCAAGTTCCCAACTATATGCTTGCTTTTGAAAGTTGCTTTGGTCATGGTGTCTCTTCACAGAGATAGAATAGTAAGTAACTAAGACACTGAGCCATTAATGCCTAATTTTATTCTACTTTAATGAATATCCAGATCACTCAGAATTCTTCATTGATGAATCTGCCATTTCTTCATATTTCTGGGTTAGAAATTCCATTTCATTGACCTGTGTGTCTATCTATGCCAATGTCACATTGTTTCAGTCACTCTGGCTTTGTGCTTTGTAGTATGTTTTGAAGTGAGGCACTATGATAATTCCATTTTTTGTTCAGCAATTTTTGACTATTTTAGTTTTTCCATGATTCCCATATTTAGGAGTTATTTCCTTTTTTATTCTTTGATTTTATTTCTGTAGAATTCTCTCCTTTTTCTCCCTTTAGTATAATTTTATCAATCCTAATTAAAATCTCTGCTTTATTGAACTTTCATAGTTTTGAATCCAAATTTTATTTATTTATGGTCTGATATGTATCACTTTTTTATTTCTAATAATTGAAGGGTTAGCTTCTTAGTGGTCAGCTGTTTGAGTTGGACTGATGGTTATTTGATATTTTATACTTTTCTGATTTCACTGTAGTTTGATTTCTGTTTCTGTGATAAACACAGTGACTAGAAGTAAACTTGACAAGGGAATGTTTTACTTGGCAACTTAAAGCAGGAAGACTCCTAGTGTGAGGGTGCAGGCCATCATTGTGGATAAAAGTGACACAGCAGCTGTAGCTATGAAGGCAGAAGCATGGAGTGGGGAGGCAGATGATCAGCAGCCCATTGAACGGTGTTTCCCACATTCACGGTGAACCTTCGAATTTCTGTTAAATCTCTGTGAACACCCACTCCTAGAGACAGTCAGATGTGTGTCTCCTAGGTGACTCCAAATCCTGTTAGAGTGACAAGATCAACCATATATTCCTTAACATTTTTCATAATGACTGTATTTGTCAGATTAAGAGACAAATATTGGCTTATTTCTAGTGCAGTGAGAGTTTTTGATTTCTAAAGATTTTTCTGCATACGTCATTTTCTTGAACAGTGTCCTTTGTAGGATGCCACCTGCCATTTCATTGGTTCAGTTATATCTGTGACAATTTCTCATGTGTTCCTCTGTATTTTTCTTCATCTTGGACATTTTGAAGAATGCTGCTTGAGCCTTGTACAGTAATCTTTTGCTTGTTTTCTCTGACGTTTTTCTCCAGTGTCCACTACAAAGGCAAACATTCTCAGTGTGGAATTACTACAGAAGACTGCTGGGGGATATTTGGACACAGTGTGAGCCCTAACTTTGTACGTTTGTATTAACTAAATAAAATCTACCTTGAGTCAGGAGGCAAAGCCAAAAACTTGCTGACAGAAAGTTACCATAGAGAGTCCAGGGAGTGTGGAAAATAGAGAGATGCACAGGAAGTACAACGGGGGAACTTTATGTGAGGTAGTCCTTTTTGGTTTGGAGCATCAGAAGAGGCACTCTCTTTCTGAAATACAGCAAGGAGGGAAGGTCAACTGGTTGTTCCTCAATCTCTCTGAGCTCTGACTCCCTAGTCTCATCGGTAAATAGAATAATAGCAATTTAGTTAAAACTACATTTGGTGGCAGTGGCAGGACACAGATCCAATTGGATGTAGGAGTCTCACTATGCCTCTGCCTGAGAAGTGGGCCAGTAATTACAAAGCCACAATAACTAGCTAATAAATTCAGGTGCAGTCACTATGTCTAACAGAAGGCAAGCCTGGCCCTTTGGCTTTGATGATGGCTGCTGGGTGACTACATGGTGGAATTACTATGTTACATTTTTATACTTTGTTCTTTAGAACAGATTCATGAAATGAAACCTGGAATTGAAGAGGTTTCGACCATTTTGGTGATTCCTACATATTATTTGGCTTTAAAAATTTATCCATCAAGTTTTTATAAAATGTACTTCTTTATAAGCAAAGACACCAGTGAGTCAGGCAGGTCTGGTTCAGTTAGAGCATAATGGATGGTGGTGTTTGCCCACCATAATGATGGTGGGCAGTGGGCAGTACTGTGGAATGGCCATGATATTTACTCTGATGGATGCCTTCTCAAAGGCAGAGCTTTGTGATATTGAATACATGACCCTTGACCTTTTGTGGGACTGTACTGATCACTGACCCCTTGTGTGGGATGAGCCTTGGACCTCTCTGAGAGCCACCACAAGGTGTGAGTGGTGCAGGGCAATTGAGAACCTCCCTGGAGTACATAGATAGTCATAATGAATGGAGACATCACAGACAGCTTCCTGAATGAAGCTGGAGCTGACAGCCTCCTCTTCCAAGGCTGTAATTAAAGAAGCAGTTGAGAAATGTTATCTTTCCACTCCTGAATATTCAAACTTATCTGTCACAAACATATTGTTAAACTCCCCCTTAGGTCTCAGTTGTCACTTCGGCATGCCTGCTTGCAGAGATGGTTTGCTCTAGAGTTCTTTTTTACAATACAGCACTTGAGTCCTCAAAGGGCTATTCATGTCTTCAGTGGGAGGGGGATAGTTCAAAGCATTGCCACGCTACTGTATGTCTCTATCAATTGTTCCAGTTCACTGTGCTGGGAGCAATCCCATCAAACCCCCAGCCTTTCCAGTGCACTGTCTTCCTATTAAATTTCTGCATGGGAGGCTCAACAGTATGAGCCAAAATAGAACAGGCTCTGCTGTCCTTAACTGAGCCCTACCCTGGGAGGCAAGGCTTTTGTTTCTCTAATTTAATCCTTCTCACCATGGTTGCTTTCACTTGTGGTACTCACTGTGAATTACTCCATCACAGATAAAACTCTGCATCCACAGTGTATTCAGGGCAGTAAGGTTGTCAGAGATGTGTTCCCCTGGTAGGAGGCATTCCAAGAGCTCCATCATTCTCCAGCTCATTCCTCTGTCAATGCTGCAGGTTCAGAATACAGAAATGGCAGGAAGCAGAGATTGTTTTTGCTTAAGCCTGGGATATTGTGACTTTCCATTATAGTATTATGATCACAACAACTGAAATGGTGGTTCCAGACCCAAGCCCATTTGATTCACACCATTATTCTGGTCTGATTTTAATTTTCTTCTCAAGTCAGGCTCTTTTGGAATTGGCATTTGAGAGAAATCCATTAAAGATGTCACCATGGTAGAACTTAAAAGAGACTACAATGATGGCAGAGAAGAAAAAACTTCCAGAGATCCACCAAATATCTGAGCAACCTCTGGGTTTTATTCATAAATTATTTTAATTATGACTGTTCCCTAGTTTCTTCAGGGAACTAAGAGGTTTCTTTGTTTTCTTCCCACAGTCATTGTTACTTTATGCGTGGGGTCTATACAGCAAGAATGGCTGATGGGGATGTCTTTCTGTATGCTGTGAATATCATTCATTAATAAAGGGACTGTCTTAGCCTATGGCAGGATCTTAGAAGGAGGTGGGAAATCCGAGCATAGATACAGAGAAAGGAAGGCAGAGTCAGGGGAGACTTGATTCTGCTGCCCAAGAAGCAATATGTAAAGAAATAGGTAAGCTATAGGCCATGTGGCAAGGCAGATGAATGAAAATGGCTTGAATTAAGATGCAAGAGAGAGTAATATTCCTGAGCCACAGGCCAAGCAGAATGCAATTAATATAAGATTCTTAGTGTTTCTGTGGGACTGCGGGTCTGCAGGTTTGGATCATGGGACAGACACACCAGAAACTCCAATTACAAATGGACACATAGGAGTCAGTGTTCAGGGGCCAGTGAGGCTAATCTGATAGTTCCTTTATGTGAAAAACTTGTTCTTTTGCCCAATTATAGCTTTTAAATTGACTGACACATTCACAAGTATTTTCTAGGCTGACACTAAAGGTAGCACTCTGTATGGGCATCACTCCATATTTAAGACACACATAATCCTACAAATGACTGGGGATTAAGGTCCAGGTAAGATGCATAGGCTGCAATTAGTGCTCCAGCTCCCTGGGGACTTTGCTTATATCGTTTTGCTCTCTCTTTATCTTATCATGATGCCCATGCTGCAGCTAGCTTTAATTTAGCTAGCTTTTCCTGAGAAACTTTAGGCATAGAATGGGCATTTCTGGAGTCCCTGGAACTGCATACCCTTTCTTGATGTGTCCTTAATGATCAGTAAAGATTACTCAGCTATATAACTTTTAGGGGAGCATTTTTGCCCTCTGGAGAATGTACAGTGGTCTATTCAAATAAAATACCTGATCAAGATGCACCTCTATATTTCCAAAAGTGAGTCATCATTTGGACATCTCCCAGAGAGCTCATGAGATGGGCCATGGCATTAACTTGGATGCTGTCAAGGAGGGTTTAGGGTTGCCTTTGCTCACCTGAGCCACTGACTCAAAAAGAAGCACTCAATACATTTTTCAAACTTAAATATAAATGTACATGAATTATGCTTAAGATTTTTATTTTGTCAAAGTTAATTATTTAAACAATTTTATCTACTTGTGTTCTGTAACTGGATTTGTGTATTTGCACTCCCAGTATTAATAATTCAATGTCAACATAACCATTCAAGATGAAATATGTCCTTGAAATAGGAAGACCAAAAGTTGATGTGAATGCTTTTAAAAGATTTTTAATGCACTTATGACTCAAATATGCACAATTTTCAACATTTCTGCAGTCTGAAACATATTAAATACATTGATAATGAATCCTGAAGGTTCACTTTAACATGACTGCCAGGGTAAGGGGACATTTCAATGGCTAATGCTCAATCTTTATTTCCAAGGAAAGAGGCTTAAAATCCATTTTGTAGAAAAAATGGGAAGCTAAAAGTTGGACAAAAATCCTTAGGAGTCATTGGCCTTGGCACCTCATTTCAAAAATGAGTGATCAGAAGCTTGGAGAAGAAGCCACTCAGGCAGCCATTAATAGAATAATAAGGGAGCCCGTGGTGATACCCATTGCCAGTAGGTTAGCCATGTTCCTTCTATGTTCAAGGTCAGATGACAGAGCTGAGAAATAACCTAGTTAGTTCTGATCCTATTCTCTTTAGTTCCTGTGATTCCCCAAGCTCCTTTTCCTTCTGTTTTGAAACTTTCTTCTAGCTTGTCAGCATCAACTCGTTTTTTGTGAACCCTTTGCAGAAGGAAGCAGACATCACATCTAGCTGACAGACGAGGTGGTCTGAGTAAGAATGGCCCCTATCGGCTCGTGTATTTGAATGTTTAGTCAACAAGGAGTGGCACTGTTTGATAGCGATTAACAGGTTTGTCCTTGTTGGAGTAGGTATGGCCTTTTTGGAGGAAGTGTGTCACTGGAGATTGACTTTGAGTTTTTTTTTTTTTCTTTCTTTCTTTCTTTTTTTTTTTTTTTGGCTTTGGGTTTTCAATTGTTCAAGTCAGTCCCAGTGACTGTCTCTTACTGCTCCCTGAAGATCATTACATAGAACTCTTGGCTACTTCTCCAGCACCATGTCTGCCTGTGTGCTGCTATGCTCTCTCCAACGAGGAAAATTAACTAAACTTCTGTAACTGTATGCAAACTCCAATTAAATTCTTTCTTTTATAAAAATTGTTATTTTTTAAAACATATCATGGAGTCTCTTCACAGCAATAGAACATTGACTAAGGTGCAAGACATTGCCAATTGTTCTGATAAGCAAATGTTTCTCATGTGCTAGTAAACAAAGAATGCCTGTGTGAGTGTGCAGTAGTCAGGCTTCCAAAATATTCCGCAGAAAGGCTAGGTGTGCAGCTCAAGGTACCATGCTTGCCTAGCATATATGAAGCCCTAGGTTCAATCCCCAATATCACTAAGAAAAAAATATTTCAGAGAAGTGGATCTCTTAAATACATTAAACTCCTGAAGCACCACTTCGTTTCTTTACTAAATTTCACCACCATTAACAATACAGTAGAGGAGTATTTGTTACATATTAATGCACACAGCTCAAGGATTCAGAGTAGACTTTTGAGGAAGCGGGATGAAAATAATTTTTCATAGTGGTTAATTTGGGAAAAGTTCATCTTTAAGGTCCCAGGGAGCATCTGGAGAAACCCCCCACTGCTGGAGCCTACTTGAAATCATTACTGCAGATGTGGCCACATGCCTTGTTTATAAGTATGGTGATCTCTCAGCAATGCTGTGGCCACATACTCACATTCTTAAAGGAAGCACAGCCTATCAGGATCTAGAAGTAACAATCTTGGGGGATGTGTCAACCCACTGTTATCATTGCATCTGTATTCCCATGACTTGAAACTCTCAAGGCTGGTTTGTGGTGCTACATGTCATGTGGTACTGAGGGGGAAAGCCAGCCTGGAAGGCCCAGTCCACTGATTTTCTGGCCTCTGTCTTTTCATTCCCTCTGAGGATTTTCCAGGTTGCTTACATTTTCTGTTCTTCATCTGTGAAATGAAGATGTGAAGATGAAAGGTGTCACAGGATCTGTAATCTGGGATCTCTAATGCTACTACCTTCCAACACTGAATCTTCTTGAAAGTCTCTTAACTCAGCTCTCAGAACACCAGGAAGAATGTTGAAAAACCCAGGCATGTTAGCTCAAACTTGAAATCCCAGCACTTGGAAGGCTGAAGCTACTAGTTCAAGGATAGCCTGTGTATGGAACAAAAAGTAAGACATTTTTCTTAACAACCTAACTATCTACTTAACCAACCAACCAACCAACCAACCAACCAACCAACCAACCAACCAACTATCTAGATAACTTACCAATTAACTAACAAGATAACTAAAACAGAAGCCAAAGGGAACTGTAAAACTATGTTAAAAGGTTTTATCTGCACACTCACACAAATGCTTGGATGGACTTTTGGATATACCCTCAGCGATGCCTTTTTGAGTCTTCAAAAGGCCACCAGATACTACTAGTATTTTGAAGGATCTGCTGGAATTGAACTTTTCCATTATAATTACTTATTCAGCATGTGGAGAGAGAGAGAGAGAGAGAGAGAGAGAGAGAGAGAGAGAGAGAGAGCACACGAGAGAGCGCCTTACACTTGTGAGAGCTGGTTCTTGCTCCAATATGTGAGACCTGGAGATAGAACTCAGGACATCAAGATTTACCATCTTGTCAGCTCCTGTTTGGGATTTGAAATGCCCCAGATTTCTGTTCCTAGGGTTCAGTTCCACATGTTGACATAACTTAGCACAGGCACCTCTCAGCTCATGTCTGGTCAAGAAAAGTCTAACAGAAAGCAGCAGGACCAGAGGATGGAGCAGAGAGAGCTCAGCACCTGATGGGCCCTTGTTGGGAGGTGGTGTCTTTGTGAAATGATTGACATAAGTGTTCTGACCTTTTTAACGGCTGTGTAATTTTTAAAAAGTATTGCAGCACAACTCCTGCCCCCTTTGCCTTTCTAATATTTCTTCTTTTCTGTGTGTTAGACATAGAACTTGTCCCCAGCCAGCATGTGGAGACACAGTGTGAGGATACTGCACTGGAAGCAGAAAACAGTTCTCACTAGATTCTGAGTCCTCTGATCCTTTGATCTTGACCTTGCCAGCTTCAGGAAGCGGGAGGAATCCATTTCTGTACTGTATAAGTGACTGACTCAGAGTTTTTGTCACACCCACACACAGAGACTAAGACACATCCCAAGACTTCTTACTACAATCTTGCATTTCTTTGATCACACTAACTACTTGTGTGACCTTTGAAAATTCCCCTGGGTCTCAGTTTCTTCATTTTTGGTAATTAGAAGACACAGATCAGGAGACACAGAGGCAAGTTTTGCTTTCACAAAGCCATCTGTTTTCATATATCATACGAGGAGTGTTGATATATAGAAGCAAGGGAAAGCCACAAATGGCAGAAACATGCATCCAAGGGCACAGCACGCTCATGTTTAGATAGAATTGAAGCATTCTGTTTCATCTGAGTTTGGAGTTTTCCAGGCCAGACAGCACTGTGGCTTTTGTACTTATCACAGATTTCATAGAAATTTAAGCTTCATCATGACCCAAGAAGGTCAGACCATTTAAATCTGGGTTTGAATTCCACTGATTCTTCTGATTTCTCTGCTCTTTATTCTAAGGGATATGACATGGCTGTACAATATACTATATTTACTATGTATTAAATATTCCCCAACTTCAAGAAATAATGCAATCTATAACAATTTAATTCCAAGGGAAAGGAACAATAATATTAATAACAACAATAGGCACATACATTTCTCACACCTGCATCAAACTTCTTTGCCAAAGCAGAATTATCTTCTACAAAAATCCAGGGAGATGCCTAGTGTGAGGGACACAGCTAGTGAATTGTGGAAGCCCTTCTTTCTTGCATTTAGAGGCCCTAAAATACAGTGGTGGTTTCCCTCCCATCCCAGCCAAGTGAAGTGAAGGCAGACAGGAAGTGAGCCCACTCACAAACCTCGAGTCCACACAGACCTTTGACAGGCTGGTCAAGTTGACAAGTTGGGAAAGACTCAAATGAAGAGAGAAAGCTGCAAAAGGAGAAAGAAATGCACCATGATGCACTGGGGCTGGGACAGAGTGACGTGTGGAACACAAGGAGCATTTGTCCTTCTAAGGGAAGATCAGCTTGGTAAGTTTGTGTTTTCACAGCGTCAAGAGCGAGAGGCATTGATTTCATAAGATTAAAATGGAACAACTGTGGAATAAAAAAAAACCAACCTCTCTATAAGAAGTAATTATTTGGATTAAACACAAACCAGTTAAGGGTTAAAGGTTGAATATGGAAAACCAAGACAAGGAAATAGTAACAAAACAGACCCTATACACAAGAGAAAAAAAGGAAGAAAGTGAAGAACAATGTATGGAGGTGAGCACCTGCTGAGCAGGAGGCAAGAAAAACAAACATTGTGCATGCAAAAAGCTGTCAAAGAACAAACAACAAAAAATACAGAGTAGAAAAAATTACATAGAAAGGAGAGAGACTGAGAATTTTCTAAAAATAAAGGACAAAAGTTAGACTGAACAATCCTATACGGTTCCCAGGTCCAGGAATGTGACATCTATTCTTGAGGAATTTAGAAAACCAACTACACAGAGAGGGTCTTTCCATCCACAAGAATAAGTCTAAAATGAGCTCTCTGTTATCCACAATGACTGTTAGTGGCAGTAGATTGGCTTCTTTAAGTTCTAACAACAGTAACTTTAAGTTGAGATTTCTTTATCCAGCTGAACTATCAGAAAGGCAGGAGAGCTTCCTGTACCAGATAAACTAACAGCAAATTACAATGGGTGGATTATACAGTGAAGAACATACACATTCAAAAATGTTACCTACCAATGTTCTTTCCCAGACAAAGATTTTATTCACTTCAAGCAAGAAAAAATGTGAAACAGACATAACAGGTTTTGCATGGCAGGACAGAAACTCCTAAGAAGTGAAGGTGTGCTTGTTTTTTATTGTTGTTGCTTTTTCATTCCTGGGACAAAATACCTACAAGAAGCAAATTGAATGAAGAGTTTATTTGGCTCAGAATTGAAGGTGATACAGCTCATGGCGGCAGCAAAGGCACAGTGGCAGAGGTGTGGGACACATGATCACTTTGTCTTCATAGTTAGAACACAGAGAAAGGCTGAGAAAGTTCCAGGCTCATCCCAGGGACAATCTTCAGCCTTCTGGGGCCCCAAGAAGGGATCACATGTTCAAACATGAGTATATGGGGACAGCTCTTATTCAACCCACAGCAGAGGGTATGTGACAGAGGAAAATCAGGGAAGATCCTCATAAAGGCAGAGGAAAACTCAGTTAATATATTCTAAAAGCTGAAACAAATAGCAAAATAAAAGATAGTAAAAAGTTAAATCCTTTAAAAAATAAAAGCTGTTAGAATGCTCAGAAAAAGCAATAATTATTCTGATTAAGAATACCAAAGCTTGCCACTAGGCTCCTTAAATACACATGTTACCCTTCTAAGAGCGTGTGTGTGTGTGTGTGTGTGTGTGTGTGTGTGTGTGTGTGTGTGTGTAGAAGAGAGGAAGGAAGAAGGAAGGAGGGAGGGAGGAAAAAGTGCTTTTGTTGGGACATTTGGAATCAGCTTCCCAGCAAAGCCACTTAAATGTCCATGGATCAGGTGTAACTTGTGCACCACCGCCTTATCATATTTGAGGGTGGGGGCATAATGTTTCTTATGAGGTGGAGTAAGAAAGGATGGTGTATTACTTTTCCAAAGGAGCCAGCAGGAAAGTAAAATGGTGATGTTCTTGACTAGACATAGTAGTGAAAGTTGTCAGTCAGGCTATAGCAGTAGTTTGCAGCAGTCTGTCTGTCAGCTCCTAACACCTTAATCACAAGCAATGTCATGTTAGTATGAGCACATCACTCAGACCTCAGAAGTTATCAGAAGAGCCAACCATAAGAACAGCCCACAGGGCTCCTGAACAGGGGAACCAAAAAGCCCAGGACATAGGGCTATTGTTTTTTTTTTAATACCTTGTTGTATTATTGGATATTTCTAATTATGCACAATATTATTGGACAGAAGTTTTACAACTCTTTATAATACCATACCATGCCACACCACATGACACAATGCCACACCATATCATGCCGTGCCATGTCAAACCATACCACATCACACCATGCCATACAACACAATTACTATACTACACACATCATACAACATCACAATATTTTATACTATATAACAAATATTATAATAGGTCATACCACATCATGCCACACTACATCACCACACCACACCATATCATACTATACCATACCATACCATGTCATATCATATCATACCATACTATACCACATAGCACAGCACATCATACCATACCATGCCATACCAACCAAACTGTATCACATCACATTACACCACATCACATCATACTACCAGCACCATACTATAGTACAATAGTACAACATACCATACTATAGTTTATCATACATGCAATACCACAGCATAACGCAACACAGAACACCATGCCATATCATATTATATCACTGAGGAGCCTGCTTGACTCCTTTTTGAAGGCAGGAACCATTATGTTGCATTGTTAAAAATAAGTTTTTGTTACTTTGAGAACTGAGTTGATCTCTGTTTCCTGGAACCTGACCTTCCCCAACCTATGACCTTGATTTGTTTATGAGAATACTCTGACCTTCCCTAATCACATGATTTTTTTAAAAGACTTTTTATATTTCTTTTTGCCCCATTGTCTCTCTTCTATAAAACTACTAGTGATTTTACTTCTTAAAAGGGGCCTAAGAGATGGATTCAACTCTCTCCTTAATCCAACTTAGGAGGCAGTCAATGGATAGCCCTTGGAATACTCTAATTAAAAAAAAAAAATCAAACTTGCCTCAAGTTAAGCTCAAATTGTGGTAGTGGTTTTATTCTTACTATTGAGATTAACACCACCAGTACCATAACACAGCACACTATGTATAATGCTATACCATACAATACTATACCAAATCACACCATATCAACTACACCACACCATATCAATCATACCACATGACAAAACACTGTACCATAAAACAACATAGCATAATATACTATATCATACTACACTATATCACATCACATTATATCATATCACACTATACTACAACACATTACTCCGTGCCACATAATATTACACTGTATCATGCCACATCACACCGTGCCATCATACCCAATAACAAAGGAACCTTTGCAAGGTTTCTATGGGCTGGGTGGAAATCAAATCTGAGTTGTTTGTCCTAGAAACTTGATGACACTCTCAGTTCTGGGTATAAACTCCAAGGCCCATCTCCTCCCCAGAGGCTGCTGCCCAAGTGTCTGCAGAAGGCCATCTGTGTCTTAGGCACAGGAGTCTGGTCCCATCAGTTTCTTCTAGGGACACATCCCTCACTTTGTTTTGATTCCTAAAGGTTCAAGAGGATCTGCAGATTATGTCCTCTCAGGCTTGCCAGTGTGAACAGTTTAATAATAAAACAAAAGAGCCTTTTCATGTAAGTGTTTTGTGGCACACTCTCTCATACACACACACACACACACACACACACACACACACACACACACACACACACACACACACACACAATGCTAGGATGCTAGGCATCTCTTGGATCCTCCAGGACATGACCTGAGGGGACTTTTCCAGTCTGACTCACTTATCTGTGTGAGCCTTCACTGCAGTAATCAATCAGCTGTAAGTTTCCTGAACCTCGGCTTCTTCTTGCCAGAGGATTTGGCAAGTCAGACAGAAGAGCCACAGGCCTGTGTCTGCTGCTCCACCAAGGGGCCTGCTGTGAAGCAGAGCCTGTCACCGCAGGAGAAAAGAAGCTGTGGCTGCAGAGCTGAGCCTGGTGATGGCAGAGAAGAAAGGAATCATGAAGTTAATTATGGTAGTATGCAAAATTGCCTGCCATAGATTACTTCTTTAATTGTTGGTACAAGAAATGTGCCCAATTTAGAATCTATAAATAGTTCTGAAGAAGTGCTGATTTACCATCTCAAGGAATGGAAAATCATATGCTTCTCAGAAAACAGGGATGTGAAAACTGGGAATTATTGCAGAACTGTGGTGGAATACCCACCTTAGGACTGATGATTGAACAGATTGGGTGTGTTAAGTACAAGAGTCTTTTGAGAAGACGTGACCAGGCACTTTGTAGTCAACTTGCTGCTGTGAGTAGCTGTAGAAATGTTGCTTACATCTTTCATCAAAACCAAAGTTTGTAACATATAGTCACCTCAGCTGGCTCAAGGTCAGCATGGGAAGGAGAAAGAGAAGAAAATAACACAGGACTTTGGATTATGAGGATGTGACCTAATTGGGAACACACATACACACACTGCCATAGAAATAGACACTCAGACACACATGCACACACAAAAATGGGCGCATACTTACACACACAGAAACCTCACCACAGATACACACAAATACACATACACAGATGTGGACACACACACACACACACACACACACAAGTACCTTGGTAAGATTCAGCATACACAGAATATCACATGTGGCTGAGGGGAGCACACAGTGAGTAAAAGTGTTCCTATTTTTGAATGTTTAATTGTATTCATTTATTTCAAATTTACATATAAAAGCTATGCATTTGCATAGTATATACCATGTGACATTTCCATACAATAAATACATTTAACAATGCTTGAATTGGGACAAACTTCCCATCTCCAAAACCAATGATCATTTCTTTATCATGGAAACACTTAAAATTTCTTTTTCCAGTTCTGAAAATAAACACTAAATCACTGCTATCTAATGCCACCCTATTTTGCAAGAAAACCTTAGACCCTCTCTCTCCTATAGGACTACAAATTATTATTCTTTTCTTTTATTTCTACTTTTAAAATAGAAATGTATTAGGAGGATGGGATGGGTCAAACTGGAACAGAGATGGAGTAGGGGAGCAATGAAAAAGATAACTTGATAGAGGGAGACATCATGGGGTTAGGGAGAAACCTGGCGTTAGGAAAGTTCCCAGGAATACACAAGGATGACCCTATCTAAGACTCCTAGTGCTGAGGCATGAATTTATTCTCACAAAGCTTTGTTTTTTGGAAAGGAGCCTTGAGTGCCTGAGGACAGGGCTCAGGTCTGGGAAAAATCTCAGGAATGTGCCTGACAGCTAATAGATTTAAAAGTTAGTTTTGTGCCTAAAGTTGAGCCAATAGATTCAGGGCTTGAGTTTAGCTATTGTACCCCATCCCCCTTTACTCAGTCCTGAAATGCCAAGATGTGTGGCAACCCACTTACTTAGGCATTTCTTTAAAAACCCTCTCGCCTCTGGGCTCTAGGATGGAACAAAGGGGTTTTGACCTGGGTTCTTTTGAATCTGTCCATAACAATAAACAGACCCTCATGTGTTTGCATCGAATCCTGCTCCCTGGTGGTCTTTGGAGGTTCCTCAACAGGGGTACAACACTAACCATAGTGGAGATGGTGCCTGAACTGGCTTTCCCCTGTAATCAGATTAGTGAGTACCCTGATTGTCATCATAGAACCTTCATCTAGCAACTGATGGAAACAGATAGAGATCCACAGCCAAGCACCAGGCTAAGCTCCAGGACTCCAGCCAAAAAGAGGGAAGAGAGATTATATGAGCAAGGGAGGTGGTCAAGATTATGATGGGGAAATCACCAGAGACAACTGAACCAAACTCATGGAACTCATGGACTTCAGACTGACAGCTGTGGAGCCTGCATGGGATTGGACTAGGCTCTCTGCGTAAGGGAGATAGTTGTGTAGCTTGGTCTGTATAAGGGGCCCCTGAAAGAAATGGGATCAGGATCTATCCCTGGGATATGAGCTGGCTTTTGGAACCCATTACCTATGGTGGGACACCTTGCACAGTCTTGATGCAGGGGTAGGGCTGGGGCACCTTGCACAGGGTTTAACTGAATGTACCAGATTTTGCTGACTTCCCATGGGAGGCTTAATCTTTTTGGGGTGGGTGGGGGGTGGGGTGGGGAAAACTAGCTGAGGTGTGTGTTAGGAGAGATGAGAGGAAATCTGAGGTTGGTATATAAAATAAATAAAAAATTCTTTAAAAAATAAAATAAAAAACAGAAACCAGGCTAGCAGGTTTTCCTTTATGGGTTGGAGCATAGCTTAGTGGTAGAGTGATTGCCAAGCATGCATAACGTTCTGGGTTCAGTTGCTAGCACTGCAAAGAGTAGGCATGTAAGTTTGCACTGAGATAAGTGTTAACCTGGGTGGAGATCCCATTCTGGTTCTGGGTGGAATGTCCTTAGGGTTTCAGGCTTGCTAGTGTTTGAATTTCTGTGTGAGAGAATGTACATCTGACCTTCAGGGACCGTTGTCATCATGGTATGTGGCATTTTGCCAATTTTCAGAGGAGCCTGCTGGGCTCGGGAGGTCAAACTACTTTAGTTATCCCAATTTCAAGTGACAAGGTAGAGATGAAGGGACAGTTACCCTGCACATTGCTGTTCTGGGGCTGCACTTCAAATGTATCTCATACCACTGCTCACCAGCTCTCTTGATTAGAACAGCCTACTCTCAAAGCCAAGGGTCTTCACATATGTGTGTCCCACTGAAAATCTACTATGGTCTGGAGACTGTGTCGCACATTAGCTAACCTGGAATACTTCTCCCTGGGAATACTTCTCCACGATGAGTTCTGGACCCCTTCCTTGAGATTCTGCCAACCCCCATCAAAATCATCACTGACAGCAAATTTAGTGAGGCAATTAGGATTTCTTAAAAAGGGAAATTAGTTTATGATAGGTAGATAGAGAGTTTTTATCTCACATTAAAAAAATTAGGAAATATTTGAAAAAAGTTTGGTTTTTGGTTGATAATACTCTAGATGGTTTGAAAATGCAATCATTAAAGGAGAGAATAATTAATGTAGATGAGATTAATATAATGTCTATTATAAATATTATTTTTTTGACCATTCTTCTTTTAGCCTGTTATTGTTATAAATTTAAAAGACTGTTTCTTTACTATACCTCTACAAGAACAGGACAAGAAAAATTTGCCTATACAATGCCCACTTACAATAATTCTTGGCCTGAAAGAGATATCAATGGCAGGTTCTCCCACAGGGAATGTTAAATAGCCCCATTCTCTGTGCCAATATTTTGTACAACGGTCATCATAAGTGATACGTAAGCAGTTTCCATAATCTATCATTTACTACTATATGGATGATATTTTTTGGCTGACTCAAATATAGATACTGTAGAAAGAATGTTTAAAGAAGTGAAAAAAAACCATGCCTGCTTGAAGATTACAAATTGCTCCTGAAAAAAATACAAAGAGAAGATTCTATTAATTATTTAGGAGATAAAATAGGTCTACAAAAAATAAGACCCAGAAGGTACCAACTAGGAGCAATAGATTGTGAACTCTTGACAATTTCCAAAGATTGTTAGGAGACATTTCTAATATATGGCCCTCTATTAGGATAAAAAGTCATGAATTGGATAATTGTTCAAAACCTTAGATGATGGCAAATACTTAAATAGTACAAGACAATCGTCAGCCGAAGCTGAGCGAGAATTGGCTTTAGTGGAAAGAATTTACAGGATTCACATGTGGATCATTTGGGTTCAGACCTTAATTGAATTCTGGTTATTTTACCTTCTAAGCATTCTCCTATAGAATGCTTAATGCAAAGGGAATATATTATATTGAATTGGACATTTCTACCATATAATCTGAGTAAAAAAATTAAAGACACACATGGAAAAGATTTCTGATTTAATTTTTAAAAGAAATTAAGACTTTGTCAATCGGCAGGAATGGACCCAGCAGAAATTGTTGTACCTTTAACTAATGAAGAGATGGACCAATTATGGGCAGAAAATGAAACTTGTCAAAGATCCTGCAGTAATTTTTTTGAGAGAGATTAACAACAGATATCTTCAAAGCAAAAGAATTGAATTTATGAGGTGAACTAACTGGGTTCTTCCTCATATTATGTGGGATACACTAATTTCTGGAAACCCTACATTTTATACTGATGTAAACAAATCAAGAAAGGTGGGTTAAAAATCAGAAAATGTAAGTAAAGTGGCTATCTAAAAGTATATCACTGTTTGACCTTGAAAACATAGGTAACACTTCAGAAATCTACAAAATATGTCATTTAAGATATTTTAATATCATAGGTTCTTTTTATTTTTGTGATAATAAGACATGTCTGCTCCTGGCAGCACCAATCTACTGCAGAGAAGATGATGAACATTATAAAAACTCAATATGGAGTTTACTTTCTTTGTGGCAAAAGTCAGTCACTGGGCAAGAAAGTGCTCCTGCCTTGACCTCTGACAGTATGATGTTCTTAATAAACAAACAGGACACACAAGAAAGGATTGTTGTCAAGACATGGTAGAAAAGTCTTTAAGAATATCTTGCTTCACAAAAAAGTCTGTCATATGTGCTAGGCCTGTAGGCCAAAGATGGATGCCCCAATACTGCAGAGAAACCTTGGGTGACTGTCTACACAGCCAGCAGATTCTGTCATTTTTCACATTCTTTGGAAGGTGCTTGCTTACACTTCCTATTTACTTAGTTAATATTATTTCCTTCTTGGGAAGGAATTGAAGATTAGATAGTTATTTATAGTTTTCCTAGTTACAGTTTTAGAAAGGAAACTCACTAAAGGGTATAAAGTGTATGTATAAGTTTTAGAGACAACAAAGAGAGTTTTTAGTTGGTAATACAAGTTAGATAGAAAGTGAATTAGGTACAATCCTTTGAACTCATCAAAATAGGATATATAATGAAATATTTTCTTTGAATTTGTTAATTGTTAATGGACTGGACATTATTAATGCAATTATTGCTTCTATACTTATATATAGTTATTGTACCTATTGCATATTTTTTCTTATATTAGTTATAATCTTTTTTATTCTTGACACAAAAGGAGATATGTGGTGATATACTACTATATATTTAATAAAAATAGTCTGGAATATTAGAGGACAAGACACCTACAGAGCCAAGCCTTGAAGGTCAGAGTGGTGACCTACACCTTTAAGCCCATCACTTGAATTCAAGACTTAACAGCCAGGTAGTGGTGGCCCACATCTTCAATCCTGGCACCAGGAAAGTTGAACCAGGAACTGAGATAGCTGGGTGATGGGAGGGAAGGGGAGAGTGAGTTCATCTTCCCCTTTGGCTTCTCTGGTTGGCTGAGGAGGGAGAAGTTTGTAGTCAGAGGATTAGTGGTGGGAGGCCCGAGGACTTGGTGGAGTGAGAAAATGTAGTTTGTTTCTCCATCTCTCTGATATTTCAGCATTTCCCAGTAGCTGTCTCTGAGTTTTTAATTATAATACCTAATAGAATTTGTGCAATAAGGAACTTTCCTGGATGGGAGACAGGTCCTTCCAGCTCCCAGCTTATGAGTCAGAGCAGCTGCCCAGGTGATGCTAAAGCACTAAAATAATGATTACAACTTTGCTCTGGTTCTTTGCCCCTGTATGTATCAGAAAAATGGCCATAGTTACTGTCAATGTCTCAGCACTGCAGTACTGGTGAGTAGTGTGTTCTACCTCAGGGGTGGGCCATATAACACACCCCAGACATTTTCATGGCTGGGCAGAGCTCTGCATGTCATCTATGAGGATCCTGCATTCCACTGTAGGCCCAGTATGGCCCACATCTCAGAATGTGGCTATTTTTTCAGCTTGGGTTTTGGTGTCAGAAAATATGAGGCAGGTCAAGTTGAGATGACCCCAGCCATACCTGACTCAGTCAGGTATGCATCCACACCACACTCACAGCTGCTTTCCTGAGTAGGAAAAAAATATTTTCAGCAAGCCAGTGACACATGAAGGCTAGTTGTTGACACAGAAAAAGTTGACAAATTAGAAATTGGCTGAAAGTGTCTTCATTTTTTACTTCATTATTTCTTTTAACCTGGGTATAGTAGTATATTCTTTTTCTGATGCTGTGACAGAATACCACAGAGTGAGTGAGTTCCCAGGAGCAGAAGTTTATTTGGCTCATGGTTCCTGAGACCATGAAAGGGAGATGGGGGAGGGGGTATTGGCATCTTGTAAGGGCTTTCTATTCTGATGTTTTTGTCTTTTAATTAAGTATTTTAAAATTGAAATTTAAGTATATTTCTTCTTTTTCTTTTCTTCTTCTAATTGTGCCCATGAAATCCCTTATTCTCTGTCAAAATTATGTCCTTTTTTCTTTAATTATTATTGTTACATATATACATATATGTGTGTGGAGGGCATTGCATTGTATTTTCAGGGTTCAGTGTAAAGGTCCTACACATGTACACACACACACACACACATACACACACAACACACACACACACACCCTTCTCAGTTCATTAAATTTGGTTGTGTGTATGTGATTTCAGAGCTGAGCACTGGTTGTTGAATAACCAATTAGGAGACTCTTTCTCCTCCATTCTCAGAATTCCTTAGTTTCCTCTAGTTCTATGTCTGTGGTTGAGGGGGATTGATTACCTCTTTCCATGTGAGCATGTCATGGGTGCTGGCCTCGTTTAGGTCTCATTTTGGCAGCCATTTGTTGAGGTATTGTGGGTAAAGCTTCCCTACCATTTCAAGGAGACTCAATCTCACAGCAGATTTCCTAGCATGAGGCCCCATCACTCTTCATGTTACATAGTGGAAGGCACACAAGGTGGGAGAGAAGGGTGGTGAGGGTGGAGGGGGAGAGGGGGTAGAGGGAAAGAGGGAGAGAGAGGGAGGGAGAGGGAGGAAGGGAGAGGGAGGGAGAGGGGGAAGGAGAGGGAGAGATGCATGAGTACCTGAACTTTTATAAGGAACTGCTTCCCAGGATTAAATTCACTTCTGTGATAAGGTGTGAATATTTTATGAACTCGGAGCTCTGTGTCTTAATCACCTCTTGAAGTTCCCATATCTAACATAGTAGATCACATTTTCAACCCCCGGACTCCTTCAAACCACAGCACCATCATTTACTTGTCAGAGTATCACCGTCTGTCACAACTCCAGTTCCTAAATCCTCTTTCCTTTATTCTCATAGATGCTACAGAGACAGACAGAGACATGGGAGGGCACCAATCATGTTTTCTAATGGGAGATCTTTCATTTTTAGGGTCCAGTGTGAAGGTCCCGTAGTAAGAAGTTTCTGGTCTGAACTAGCCCAAAAATCCAGACCAGCAGTCCCAAATAATCACACAAAGGCTTATATTAATTATATGCTGCTTGGCCTATGGCTCAGGCATATTGCTAGCTAGCTCTCATATCTTACCTCATTTCTATTAATCTACATTTTGCCATGTGGCTCTTGGCTTACCTGAGTTGCTTTACATCTTACCAGCTAACAGAGTCTATGCCTGACCCTGCCCTCCTTCCCCTTTATCTGTGCTTGGATTTCCTGCCTGCTTCTAAGATGCCTAGGTCAAAACAGTTCCTTTGTTAACCAAAATAAAGCATATTCACAGCATACAGAAAGACATCCCACATCAAGGCCCTATGGTTGCATATGCAGAAAGTGACCTCCAGGAGCTAAGTGCTTGAAACTCAGGGAAGTCTCAGATTGTTAGAGTCTAGCTTCTTCCTATCTTTGTGAATTGAGATCCCAGCAGCAGGGACAGATGAACTAGAGGCTGCCAAGACCTCAAGAATTAGCCCTTCCAAGCTACCTCAGCCATGGGAGGCTCACTAGGGTGCCTCCCCTGAGGTCAATGCCAAGTCCATGTCTGTTTCAGCTGTGTGTGGTGGGATGAGTACAGGTACTCAGCCACATTTTTGCTACAGGAAGTCGAAACAGAACTCGAGCTTCCGGCCTCTGCATGGTAGAAGAGGTTGTAATTTTTTGACTATCTGCTCCAAGGTGTCCATCTTGGTTCTGTTTATTCATTTTTTTAATTAATGTGGTGTATTGCTTATATAAAAATGGGTTTCAATTTGTTATTTTCATACACAGATGTGATGTATTTTGATCATATTTATCCCCATTGGCACATGTGGTACTTTGTATGAGAACAGATTTCATAGACTCATATGTTTCTATACTTGATTCCTACTTAGTGGACTTGTTTGGGAAGAATCAGGAGATGTGACTTTGTGAGAGGGGATGCAGCTTGGGAAGTGATGTGTCACTGAGAATGGGCTTCAAGGTTTCAAAGGCCCACCAGGCCTCATCTCTCTTTGTGCCTGTTGTCTATGGATGAGAATGTAAAGCTCTCAGCTACTGTGTCAATGCCAGGCCTGTCTGCTTCTGGCCAGGATAGGCTAACCCTCTCACATTGTGAGCAAGCCTCCAATTACATACTTTGTTTTAAAGAGTTGCCTTGGTCATGGTGTCTCGACAATGAAACAGTAGCTAAGATGTCATCCCTTAACCCCACCCATGGGATAGCCCACCTAATTGTCCCCTATTTACTTTTATGTTTCTCCCTCTCTAGATTCCACACATACAGAGTATGTGGTGTGTGTCTTTCTGAGTCTGATTATTTTGCCAAACATGATGGTCTTGACTTCTATTCAAACAATATGATTTTATTCATGGCTGAGAAACACTCCAGGGTTTCTGCCTCTTGCCCCCTCCCCCACTCCTTCTTCCTTTCATTGGGATTACAAATTTAAAGGGAAACTTGAGCTGTAAGTGTGTCCCCTTGCTTATGTCATTGGGCATGGGGCACAGGGACACTTGGATTAGTGGGGTCTCCTGCTGTGTTTCTCACCAGGGAGTTTTCATTGCTCAGGATGACCTCTTGGTCTTAGGCATGTCGAGGTTCCCATCTACCACAAGCCTATAATGTTCATGTGGTGGGCAGAAAAATATCCATGTGAAGCTTGTTCTTCTGCTCTTTAGAACCTTGCTGTGCTAGTCAGGAAGTTAAGACAGGAGTGGTGGCAGACATGACTGCTAATCAGTTGGCCTGACCACAGGGGTATCATTTTAATATCCAAGGGTCCAATCAATCGCTTCCTTATAAATGAGAGATGCAGAGAATACAGATTCAGGGAAAGGGGTGTTAGGACAGGACAGAGTCTGGGTGATGTGAAGACAGAAGAGAGGCCCAGGGAACACAGGTGACCTCCACAGTTGGGGGAGTCAGGGACCAGATTCTTCTCTGAGGGCTTCTGAAGACACTCTGATTTTTGTCCTGTAAGACTCACTTGAAGTGTGTGTTGTTCTGATCCACTGATTGTGTAGTCATTTGTTACAGTGGCCTCAAGAGTTTCTAACATTCCCCCAGAACCATGATAGTAAGAATAGCCATTCTGTTTCTGCTTATCAGGAACTGTGTTATCCCTCCTTGAGGAGGACAAGAGATAAAGGGGAGTGGGAGTCTAGCCTCTAAGTGCTGTCCTTGATGATGGTTTAATTTTTCAGTGCTGTGGCTGGATCCCAGGGTTCTGCACATACCAGGAGACACTCTATCACTGATCTCTGCCTTTTATGCTGTCTTTGTTCAACAGCCTATTGCAACCCATTCTTTCTTCTGTGTAACTTGTTCTTATCTCTTTCTTCCCTCCTCTAGGTTTGCCCTTGAGGCCTTGGTGTTAGAGCCACGAGATCTTTGTGGAGGTGATGATGACAACCAGGGGACCTCAGGAAACATACCTAGATTTTGCTGTGATTGCTTTTGCTTTCTGAACATTTCTGTCCCAAGTCTCCAGAGATGAGCAGTATAGACATGATCAACAAGTACACAGGGCATACTGTCTGCTAGGCTGGGAAATGTCATTCAGAGACTGGAGCAGCATCCAGCCAGCCTCTGTGCAGTGGGTGGGCAGGAAAGAACAGGCATATGGCCAGACACACTGAGAGTTAGCTGTACCTGTGATAATTCTTTGTCTCAAGTGCCTTTCTCACTTGGTCCTATCCTATTTTCAGTGTTATCCGGTGGAGGTGCCTTGTGTAAGAACCAATCTTTCACAGCAGCTGCTGCCCCTCTACTCTGAGGAGGGAGACACCATTTATACATTTTCCCTATGTAATATCAGTGATTAGGAAAACAGAAACTCTGGTAAACATCCCCTGCCCTCTTCTCCCCAAGTTCTGTCTTCTTCCCTAGGATAAAATGTGAAAATTTTATTTTTAAAAATAGAGGAACTTTATATCTGTGGCACTCCACCCTGCCCCAGGGCCTGTCTGATGGCTCTGTGGGTCTGGCTCATTCTGTGCTATTGGATCCCTGGGTACAACATCTGCTCAATTTCCCATCTTCCAGCCCTGACTACAGAGAGTATCTCAGGACCAGGACTCTTCCAGGAGACTGTGAATAAAGTTTCCTGCCAAGCTCCCGATCTATAGGAGTCAGGATAATACATTGAGTCTGCCAATGCTCCCAGGGCCAGCTGTATGCCACCACGTCTCCCATAAGTCCTTAGGGACACACACTTTAAAAGTAACAGTGAGTGAGCATGATTCCAAGGTGTCTCCTGCCAAAGGCTTGATTGAATGAGTCATCTTGGCTAGCTTTGTGCTGGCCTAAAGTGGTACAGAAACTCTCTCATTAGTGATAGAAGAGCAATTGTCCCTCAGGGATGATCCAGATGAAAAGGCACAAAACACCTTTGTTTGGAGTACCATCAGAGTATCATCAGGATGTGACATCCAAAGGACATCTCAGGATCAGCATTTCACCAGCTCAAGTATTGGGTTCTCAGGTAAGGCAATACTCAGGTAGCTGTTTCTCCTGTCATGTGTCCACTCATTTATGACCCAGACTGAGGAACAAAAATGTCAAACTCCATTTTTTAAGCATCTCCGGGAGATGTGCAGACAGTATTGAGTCAGCAATGTTTCCTCTGGAATGGAATTCCAAGATGGGGTAGGAATATAGCTCAATTGGTAGAATTGTTGCCCAGCATGCACTTGCCCTGGGTTTAAGCTCCATCATCGTATAAACCAAGCATTGTGGTATATACCTGTAATCCCAGTACCCGGTAAGTGAAGGTGGTTGGATTAGAAATCCAATATTAACCTCAGATGCACTGTGAATTTGTGAGCAGACTGAGCTCAACATGATACCTTGCCTTAAAGATGAGCAATAATAGTCCCAGACACTGAGTTTGTATCATGGGATAAATTCTATGACCAGAAGTCCACGTGCCTCATGTCATTTATTACTCCCCAGATTATAATGGCCATTTTCACCTATAGTGCTGCTTGTTATAGTATGGCATGCAGGACAATGTACCTTTCACACATCACCAAACCTCCGGTGTTCTTTTATGGAACCAGCTGGGATTTTTTTGTCCCACTCTGTTTCCAGACAATGTCTTTGTATTGAGAGGGACAGGGCCTATTCTTTTTGGGAGTCCTGAGGCTGACTCTGCTGTGAGGGGCCTTGTGTTTGAGGGATCCCAGTGTTCTTATTCAGCTATTTAGACCTTCACTGCAGTGTACTGAATTTCTAGTCTCCTCCCTTCCCATGCTCCTTTACTCGGGTCAAGCACAGTGGCCTGATAGTGTTTCCATCTCTTGTTGTCCCCTCTTTAATCACTATCATAATTGCTTTTTCTAAAAGTTGCTCAAACACATCTTAAAATGTGTTTCTTGGGGGCCTGGGTCAACTCAACTGAGCCACCTTCTGGGAGGTGAAGAAGAGAACCTCTCTCCTGTACGTTAGAACCGTGTCTCTATTCTGTGTTGTACAGCTATTCCTTATGGCCTCTCCGTGATGTCTTTCTGTATGCTGTGAATAATCATTGAGCAATAAAGGAACTGTATGGCCTATGGCAGGCATCTTAGAAGCATGTGAAAAATGCGAGCATAGATAAAGGGGAAGGAGGGCAGAGTCAGACAGAGACGTTCTCAAGAGAGTAATATGAAAGGAACTCAGGTTCCACATGGCTGGACACAGATGAATAGAATGGGTTAAGATTCAAGAGCTAGCTAGCAATAAGCCCGAGCCATCGGCCAAACAGCATGTAATTAACATAAGCCTGTGTGTGATTATTTGGGACTGCTGGTCTGGATCTTGGGGCCAGTCTGGGCCGGAAACTTTTTACTACACCTCTGAGAATCCACCTTCCACGTCCATATTTTTCTGCTTTGTTTCTTGAAAAAAAAAAAATACAAACCAAAACACAAACAGCCTAATAGGCACCTCCTTCAACTACTCATTGCTGAAGAATCTCCAGCTAGCTATCTTCAGTGATCAGACAACAGCAGATATTTTGACCTACATGTTCCGTGACTTCCTGCACACTAAGGGTTTGCTTTCTGAGTAATCCCAATAAGAAGAACACATTCATACCACAGCTTAAGTGGCATTTAGTTTTGCAAAGAACCAGGAAATATCAGAGTTTAAGCATCATGCTTAAGGCCCTTGTAGGGTAAAAACTGCTACAAAGTCTAGGGAAATTTGTCTTTCTATGCGTTTATAATTTTCCACCATATTTCTCTTTTGTAGTATATTCTGTTATCTCGTTTGAAATTAAGACAAACTTTTAGCAAGAACTTGATAATGCAGGTTAGTTGTACACTTTGTTTGTTGATTGGCACCCAGGCCACTCAGTCAGCTGTTCTCATGTTACCTCCCTCTGTTTTCTCCTAAAGTCTCTCCCACATGAGTACTGTTACGCAGAATTCGAGGTAGAGCTACAAATACTACTTATAAAAAAATTAAAAGGAAGTCTTGATCTTAGTGCTCAGAGTGTATAAACAGGATGCAATTTCTATTTCCATTGTTTAAATCAAGTGCTTTCATGTAAACTCCATGAATGACCTGGTACCTAATGCACTTGTATATTTGTGTAGTGATGCGGCACATGGTTAAAAATATCTTCCGTCAGCTAAATTTTTTGACCTTCAAATTCTGTACTTAGGAAAAAAAAATGGCTTAGATTTGCACATGAGACTCACATTATAATTGCTGCCTCTGAGAGCTATAAAGAATTTTAAATGAGTTAATCTGTAGAATATGCTAAAGATATCAGCTTGCCAACAGTGTGATTGTCACACTGCTATCACCATCGCCACCATCATCATCACAGCCACGACAGTGTTGCATATCTCCCCTTTTGCTGGGACTGCTCATGTGCTGAAAATTCACAATGAAAGGCAGAAACAGCTGCTTTCACTCCCCCACCCCAACTGAACCTGGTTCTTAGAATGAATAACTTAGAATGAATAACAAAAATCTTCCAAGGATAACAGTAAGGGCTAGGAGTGCCAATAGAGAAATAATCATTACATGATAAAGAAAAAAGGAATACACTGTCCTCAGATTCCAAGATGTGAGTTGAAAGTGAAGACATGCTCCAGCGCCAGCTCCTGAGAACTTCAGAAGCACAGTGAGCTGACAGTTATGGCCAGCACAGGACTTCCTGTGTGTACCATGCTTCCAGCATGCCTTTGGCCTTACTGGTATTTCCCTGCCTCAATTTCATTTGCCATTGTAACACTGTATTAGTTATTTTTTTTTATTAACATCACAATTGAGACACCTTCTAGAAGGAAGAGTTTATTTGGGCTTGCAGTTCCAGAGGGCTAAGCATCCTTGACAATGGGGGTGGGAAGGGGGGTGGAGGGATAGGGCTGGGGGCAGAGGCATGGTGGCTAGAGCTGGAAGCTGGGAGATGACAACAGGAAACAGCAGGAAGCCTCTCCCTCCTCCCTACCCCACCCAATGACATAATTCCTTCAGAGAGACTGCACATCCCAGTCCTCCCCCATTCATTGCAAGTACTGATGCTGTACTTTGTACATTGCAAGGAAGCTGATGCTGATGTGAGCGGTTTTCACATGCTCTGACCGCAGTAGGAAACTGTCGTCACGAGAGATGTAACATTGGACAAGTTGTAAGGAGCTGCTTCAAAAGTATTCCGAACCTCTGCATCTGCCATGTCTCAATCCTGGGCTTAAAAGTTCGACTTGAAACCTTGAATTTCTGTTCTTGGGTTCACCACCATCACTAAGGAGAGAGGGGCAGATAATGGGAATGGTCATTAGGGATGATAGAGAATTACAGGCCACAATAACATCAGATGGATACATGTGGCTAGACAAAGGTAAGCTGTCCTGGACAAGTGGCATTTCTGAAGAACAGCAGCAGGGTTTAGACTTGCTGTTTTCCCTAAAGGGATGCTAGCCCACTCTTGAGCTTATGGTTCTAGCAGGCTGTGCCTCATTCCTGAAGCTACCCCCAGAGCCTAGTCTCTTATTGAGGTACTTCCTCTTCCAGAGACTGACTACCAAGGTTCAGATATCAAAGTACTGATATCCAGCAATCATAAGTCCCCTCAGCTCACCTAATTAACCCATCCAATTAAAACTAGACACCTCATCCTAACACAGGTTTCCCCTTGTACCTTTATAAACTGCCATTTTCCTATGTGCCATGTCTATCTCTCCTGTATCCAGAAACAGTCCTTTGTCCTCCAGGACAAACACCTCTGCTCTGGTCTGGCTGTCTCACAGTAGAAAGGCAAATATGAAAAGCCTGGGAATCTGTAATTGTATGGTCTTGGAGGTTAAGTGTCTCTGTAATCCCTATCTGTTGATGGAGTCCTGGAAAACTGCTGCAGGGCTGGTGGTTTTTCAGTGTACATTGGAATCCTGACGATGCTGGATTTAATACAGACCACAGTGACAGGACAGATAAACTTGCCAGTGAGAGTAGGGGTAAGCAGGCAGAAAGCAAGCCACCTTCTTCCATGTCCTCATAAGGGGCTGCCACCAGAAAGTGTGGTCCCCAAAGTGGGGGATGGTTCAGCATCATGAGTCTTACTTGATTTCAGATGTAGTGTATTTGACAACCAAGATTAGTCATCACATTCTCTTTGAAAACCTCAAAGGAGTCAGTCTTCTGAGCTCCCCCAACACATTGATCTAGGATTTTAATCTCCAGGCCTGTGAAACATTATATTCCTGTGGTTTAAGCTGGATAGTATCCAGTGTTTTGTTATAGAGCACAGAAGGATCAGTTCAAAGGTACCATTATAGTAGACAAGAAGTGGACATTAGTAGACAAGGCTTCAGATGCTAAAAGAAGGCATCTGTGGGGAACATGCCCCAGCAACATTTCTATGACTGAGGCATCTCTTAGGCCTGGTCCTACTTTTATCTAGGCAACAGAAACAGACCACCAAGTTCTGAGAATGAATAAGAGAGGGACATGGAAGATGGAGTCTTAAGAAAACATAGGATAGCATCCATTTGTCTGGATTATTTAAAAGGCATATTGCTGCCAGACCTAAGTCCACAGGAATGTTATAGCAAGTTTAAAGAATTGCAGCTGCTAAGGAAATTTAGGCAAACTTTAGTTTCTTTCTGCTACTTTTCCTGCCCGATCCTTTCCCTTAGCCTTCAGATGATCAAAGCTAGTTCATTGATTTAGTTCACACATATACTAGCCTATAGGGGATGAGTAAGATTAGATAGACTATTATCTTCAAATGCATATAACATAGCTGGGAAATAAAGAGTCACATTTTTGTTGTTGTTGCTATAACAAAATACCTGAGGCTGGGTAACTGATAAGACATTTATCTGGCTCATGAGTTTGATAACTGAACTTCATGGTGCTAGAATGCTACTGGCATACTGGGAAGAACTGGCTGCATTTAAGCATGAAAGAGAAAAAAGAAAGAACATGTAAGAAGAAATATACAAGTCACATGAAGAGAAAGGAAGCAAGAAACCCAGGAGAAGGTGCCTTTGCATTTTGGCACCCCTACTTACCAGATAAACTTCCCAGAGATGGGAATAGCCTACATATAAGAATGGATCTCCTGGGTTTTACTTACCTTGTCCTTGGTCCCACATATTAGAGCTTCAGTCACCCCAGAATCACCACATTGGTGAACAACATATAAAGCTTTGAGAGGCAAGCTTCCTCCTAACCAGAGCACTATGGTATTGCTATAGTATAAACAAATGCTAAAGTTAAATTATTATCAGTGTTAAAACAGCCACGTCCAGAACAGTGAGGCTAGCAAAAAAGAGGGCATATGGGTAGATAAGAGGTAGCCAAACTGATACAAGAGAGAGGAAAACAGAAAAGCCAGTCTTACAAGGCTGAAGCTGGCTTCCAAGTCTCTCCTGAGAACTATGGGCAAGGCATCTCTGCCCTTTCCCGTAGTTACCGTCTTAACTCTGTGGTTATGCCTTTAAACACATTTCAATAGCTAATGTATCTAGCTGTAGCAAACTGAATTATGGGCAAAGATGGCTTCTAAGAAAATCACTGCCTATTCTAGGGAGAAGATTATTTCAGACCACCTCAAGAGTGAACAAGAGGAAGAGACATGGTAGATGGACTTAGATGTCCAGATATGAGAGGCAAAGCTTGGCTGTTACTGCTCTGCTCTGGCTATACTCCACCCTGGAAGATATACTCTCTTTTACTTTCTCACCTGCTAAAATAAACCTTGATTACTCTCTAGCTCTCCCAAGGACCTAGTTGGCCTCTTGAAGGAACACAAGAGCTGAGGCTGCCATTGTGTTTGAGATCAGAACCGGAGTTAACCCTCCTCACCCACAACGGCATGAACACTCAGGGATTGCAGTGACAGAGCAGGAGGCGTTTACAAGTAACTCATAAAGGTTTTTGTAGCTTTCATTTACCAAGTTTAAAAGATGTCCTATTCTTTCTTTTTTATAGCATTTTTTTTTAAAAAAAGATCATTAATATAATTGAAATTTATTTTTAAAGATCTTGAAATTTTTTCTTTATTTTTTAAATATCTTAGTTACAGAAGTAAATTTTTTGATACTTAATCATTCACATAAATCCTAGAAAAATCTAACTGGATGATTTTTTTTTTAAAGGAGATGTGTTGCAGGTTTTATTTTATAAAAATGATTCCAGGAGATCACTTCCCTCTTACCCCCCCCTTCCAATACAGCGATTTCTTATTTATTACTCTATTGAGAGTTTAAGTTGATATTTCCTTCCTGAGATAATGAATGTGACAAGGCCATGGTGGGATATCCAAGGTGACATCATAATAGGTGGGTGGGGCTGCTTCTATGTTCTTTTCTGAAGCAGAATGTTCAGGCATCCGAACACCATGAGGTGAGGATGTCCTAAATCTGCTGTCTGCAAGAGAACAACAGTCTTCAGTCTGAGGTTCAGCTAACATCTACTAATGTGGCAACACTGGAAAGAATCATCTTGAATTTAAGCCCTGTGACCTGCAGTGATAGCAACTGAGCTAAAAAGACATTCGGCAAAGCTTGCTGCAAATGACACACAAAGCCCTTATCTCAGGTGTGTGAGTAAAGCTAAAAAGTGAAGGTTGTAAATTGTCAGTCTAGGAGATGGTTGTTGTGAAGTGATTTGTTTAATATTTTTGCAACTGCTTTCTTATAAAAATATATTTAGTTATTTAAATTTTTTATATGAGGATATATTGTATATTACACACATTCCCCCTCTTCCCCCTGGGAGAGTTAGAAATTTCGCTTTCATGCGCCAAGGCCGGCAGTATAACTTCACTGTTTCATCTCAAGAATATATTAACTCCCCATCCTTGGTTCATAACTTAGTTCAGAGAGGTCTCTTCCACAAAATCCGCACTGATCCACTTTACTGATGACATTGCTAATTGGACTAAATGAGCAGGAAGTAACCACCACTTTGGTCTTACTGGCAAAAGTTATGCTCATCAGAGGACTGGAAGTAAATACAATCAAAATTCAAATGCCTTCTACCTCAGGCAAGTTTCTAAAAGTCCACTGTTGTAGTGCATGTAGATATATTCTTTTTTTTTTAAATTATGAATAAAGAAGTCACATTTTCTATCCCAATATATCCTTAATCAAGATCCCTTCCCCCTCCTACCAGATCAGGTCATTCTTTCATCTCCACATCTCGCCATCCCCACCATGGGCAGGCGGTCCCAAGGTCCTAAGGTCCTGATATTGCTTAGTTCAGCCCCCACTCCTGGCAAATCCACTTTTCTCCCCCCAACATCAAACTGAGTCAGGTGTTCCTCTAGGAGGAGTGAGATATATTCTTTTTAAGTGAAGGATAAGTTACTGCACCACTTGGCCCCTGCACTACCAAGAAAGAAACACAATGCTTAGTGGGTCAATTTGAACTCTGGAGGCAGGACATTACCCTTTTGAGTGTGTTAATCCAACTCATATATCATATATCAAGCGATATGGGAATCTTTGTGTGGGAGAAAACTCTTCAACACATCCAGGATGCTGAGTAGCTTGCTAAGTCATTTGGGCTTCATGGCCCAGCAGATCCAGTGGTACTTGAGATGTTAGTGGCAGATAGGGATGTTGTTTAGAGCCATTTGAAGCCCTATAGGTGAATCACAGAGGAGACCTTTGGAATTTTTGAAGGAAGGCTCTGCCATCATTTGCAGACAACTATTTTTCTTTTTGCGAGACAGCTCTTGTTCTGCTAGGGTTTATTGGAAACTGAATGATCGTCATTTGCCCATCAAGTTACCATGTGATCTGAGCTGATCATCATGAGTTGGGTATTATCCCATCCACCAAGCCTTATAGTTGGACATGCACAGCACTAATCTATTTATGAAATGGAAGTGGCATATATGTGAGCCCGAGGGCACAGGCAAGTTGGCTAAATGCTTATGGTTTCTACTCTTGTTCTAATGCCTTCTGCTCCAAAGCATGAACCTATGACTTTATGATATGTCTTATGATCAGTTGACCATCGAAGAGAGAATAGGGCCTGATTCATTAATGGTTTTGAATGATATGCAGCTACCAACTAGAATTGGACAGCTGCAGCATTACAGCCTCCTTCTGGGACAACCCTGAAAGACACAAGTGAATGGAAATTCTCACAGTTAGCATAATCTTGGGGAGTGTACATTGTCTTATATTTGGTTTGGAAGGAGAAATGGCCAAATGTACAGTTCTATACTGATTCATAGGCTGTAGAAAATGGATTGGCTGGATCGTCAGGGACTTGGAAAGAGCAGGATTAGAAAACTGGTAAGAAAGATATCTAGGGAAGAAGTATGTGGTGAGATCTCTGCAAATAGTGAAGAATGTGAAGATTCTTGTGTCCCATGTAAATGCTCATCAAAAGGTGATTTCAGCCAAGGAGGAGATCAGTAGTCAAGTAGATAGAATGACCTATTCTGTGGACAGTTTCCATATTTCCCCAGCCATTCCTGTCCTTTCCCAATAAACATGTTTGGGCATACTTGCACATATATTAAGCCAATATTTGCATTTTCTTTCCTTTATTTAATTATCATGTGATATAATATCAATTGGAATAATATCACTGGTCAAATGTTATAAATGTATATTGTCACATTTAACTTATGAGACACCAAGGGCCATTATGACATATTCTAAAATATGTGAAATGTTTGCAGTTGTGCATAGAATATCATGTTCTATAGTATTATAACCTAGTTATTGTCTTCTTTTGTAAATTAAGCATGGCATTAGGAGGTGTGATTATATGTCTAGTTGACAAGGGGGAAACTTGTGATGTCTAAATTTGGTTGTCAACCTGACTGCCTTTGAAATAAGTGAAAACCCAAGTTCTGGGTACTCCACGAATGGATGGATTTTCTTTCTTTTCCTTCCTTCCTTTTTGAGACAGGGCTTTGTTGTGTATTTGTGTGTGTGTGTGTGTGTGTGTGTGTGTGTGTGTGTGTGTGTGTTCTGACACATAAAGCTTACCTGGAGGTCAAAGGTAAGAGCTAGCCACTAGTTAACCAAAGAGGACATGTTGTGGTGGCACACACCTTTCATCCTAGCACTTGGGAGGAGGAAGCAAGAAGATCAGGAGTTCAAGGCCACTCTGGGCTACAGGAGATAGAAACATTCTAAAAGAGAAACAGAGCCAGGAAATGGTGGCTCACACCTTCGATCCAGCACTTGTGACTGCCCAAGTTTGAAATCATTTTTCTTTAAAGTTTGATTAATTTAAAAAATGAGTGTGGGGCTGGAGAGATGGCTCAGTGGTTAAGAACACTGACTGTTGTTCTGGAGGACCTGAGTTTGATTCCCAGCATCCATCATCCATCCTTAAACAGTTATACATGTAGGCAAAACACCGATTCACATAAAATAAAAATAAATAAATAAATATATATTTTTTTAAAAAGTGAGTGTGAAGAACAGCCAGAGCTTAGGCATTTTTTTTTTTAAGAGATTTTTTCCCCCCTACTGGCCATTTTTTTTTTTTAAAACCTTTATTTATTTATTTTATTTGCCTTGGTGTTTGCCTGGAACTGGAACTACAGACAGTTGTGAGCTGCCATGTGGGTGCTTGACATTGAACTCAGGACCTCTGGAAGAACAGTCAGGCCTCCTGGCCACTTTTAAAAAGCATGGCTTTATTTTGATTTTCCAATGTAGGTAATTGTGTGTCTATTTATGTTGTGTGCAGGCATGCCTGTGACACAGCACTTGTATAGAGGTCACAGGACAGCATGTAGGATTCTTTTCTCTTCTGTGACCACATTGGTTCCTAGGGATTGAACTCAAGTTGTCAGGGTTAGAACCAAGTGCCTCTACCGTCGTAGCCATCTCACTGGGCCCAGATTTTTATTTATGTTTTTAAAGAAAGGCTTATATCTACCAAACTTTCCAGATTATGAACATACGAAGTTCAGCGTAACTAACTTTCCCTCTCTGATGAGCCTTGGTTTTTCTTGAAGCCAGCTAAGAGTTTTCATTTTCGCCCTGTCTTTATTTTCCTTGCCCCTTCACACAGACATCTGCTGTGTGTTCTTCATGGATTCCTCCGGTTTTGGAAGTTTCCAAGCTGATTTCTGGTCAAGGATTTCAGACTCGCCCCGCCCCCGGCGGCTAAGCCCCGCCCCCGGGGAGACCCCACCCTCCCTTGAGGAAACGGAAGTAGGCGGCAGGAAGCCGGAAGCTGGAGAGCGCTGCTGTACACGGATCGTTGTAAGCTGCCGTTAAGGGGCTGCTGGAGCTGGCGATGGCGGAGAAGTTTGATCACCTGGAGGAGCACCTGGAGAAGTTCGTGGAGAACATTCGGCAGCTCGGCATCATCGTCAGCGACTTCCAGCCCAGCAGCCAGGCGGGGCTCAGCCAGAAACTGTGAGTGGCGGCGGGGCGGGAGTCGCGCTTCTTACGGAGCCCCTGCCCGCTGGCTTGGGGACCCCGCTAGGGTCCGTTAGTTTATCCGTGAACCCCGCAGGAGAGGCGGGGGGCGGGTAGCTCCATCCTGACACCGTAGGAGACGTAGGCATCCCCTCCCCCCGTATCCCATCCCACCCCACTGCACCTCATCTCACTGCAGCCCACCTGGGAGGCTGACTCCACTCCTAATTTAAAGAGGAGCATGCACCTCTTGAGGAGGGCTCAGAACCACCTGCTGCGTAGGTCTGGCTCTGTAAGGCTACAGAAGGCTGATTATTTTTTTAAGCAATATTTTTTTGTGCTGGTGATACTGCTTGGTTTTGGAATGGCATACAGGCCATACACAAAATGTTCAAGAGAAGGCCTCACCACCGTTTAGGGGAAACACTCTTGGGCTTGGGGCAGCTAGGTGATCCAGGTTGGCTCTGGAAGGAGCTGAGGGTCAGCCGGGGAGGGGTGGGTTTCTTCCTTGCAGACAGTGAGTACTGTCTGGAGCCCACTGCTCCATGCCTACCCTGAAACCCATTTGATAACCTGTGTTCCAGAAAGCTCTGCTTCTGCTTCACCTTCATCCTGAGTTTAGAAGGAAAATTATTAAGTATTGAGGGCATTTTGTTTTATTTTTTTTAAGTTCAAAGTTGTCCCCAGAATCCTTTGACAACTAAGGGTTGAGGTGTGAGCTGTTAAGGGTGGCAGAGGTCTCCTGAGTTCCCTCTTAGCCAGCCACTGCAGCTGTCTTGGTTCTTATATCACCACATGGGCACAGTTACAGCAAGCAGGTCTTCAAGATTCATCTGCTAGGCTAGGAGAAGGCCACCCCCAGCTGAGACACACCCAGTTCAGCAGAAAGGCAAGGCCTGCCTCTAGTGTCACCTGGAAATCTGCTCTCTAACCCCTGACCCCCACTGTCTCCTTTCTGGAATGGGAGACTGCCCTAGAAGCCATTCTTAGCCACAGTTCAATCTGTTACAGCGCAGGAGTGCAAGGGTGTATCTAAAACTGAGTTGTTTACCAGAGTAGAGGGCAGTGCCATGTAGCACTCCCCTTTAGGGAGAGCTTTGTGGGAATAAAAGCAAACTGGAGCATTGCCTAGACCTGCATTGCTGAGACCCGAGCCTGCCGAGACCCGCTTTGTTCTTTTCCCAGGCCCCCATTCTCTTATCTAGTTAGAATGGCTGTTCTATACCCAGCTGCCACCTTGGTTATGTGCTTCATTGTCCCTGATGTACCATGACTGGAAATCTAGGGACCAGTGCTGTGTGTCGACTGTACTTGTGCTGTGATTGGAACTAACCAGCCCACTCTGCTTTTTCCTCAGGAACTTTATTGTTACAGGCTTACAGGACATAGACAAATGCAGACAGCAACTGCATGATATCATGGTGCCTTTAGAAGTTTTTGAGTAAGTATCACTGTGGATCTTTATTGGCTTTGAGTCTGGGTTAGCTGTGTGTAAGCGAGCATGACAGAGGTGTGTCCAGGTGTACGAGAAACAGACAGTAATGCCTGTTTACGTGGAATGTGGTGGGTTAAAAAAAGTGTCATTCCAGGTTGTGTTGTTGAAAACAGTCACATGAAAGTGAGAGATTAAAAGCTTGTTAAATATATAAAAGGAGGTTTCTGAGTTTAATAGAGAAAAGCCTCAGGCCAAAGAAAAGAAAAGAGCTGTAGCTGGGTGTGAGGTGCACAACTCTGATCCCAGCACTAAGGAGGCAGAGGCAGGTGACTCTCTATATTTGAGGCCAGCCTGGTCTACAGAGCATCCCAGGACAGCCAGGGCTACACAGAGAAACCCTGTCTTGAAAACAAAAACAAACAACACAAGAGTTGTGTGAGTTGTAATTCGAAATTTAAAAAATGCCCACAGGCATCTGGAAAAGTAGCTTGATCTGGTTTTTGAGAATCTTCCTGTGGTGACCTGGGTCTGGGAGGTGGTTCCCTCCTATGCTGAGAGAAGAAGACCTCAGTCCGGGTAGCAGTGGCGAGCCATCTTTCTACCAGAGAGTCCTGTAGACCTGTCACAGCAGTGGCTGGAAAGAGTGGCCTGCAAACTCCAAGGAGCAGATCCCTTCAGCGTATTCCCCAATGGGCTATGAACACATTGTGGGAGGAATCCTGGCTCCTATGACCTTGCTAGCACAGGCTTTGATAGACATGTGGACTCCTGATAAAATATACTCTCAGCATTTCAACCCAGTGTTTGGCTTTGTGCATCCAAAGTCTTAGAAAATGGCAGCCTACCCATGCTGTTGAGGGGCCACTTGCTTACTTAACATACAAGAATGACATGCTGTTGTCTAAAATGTGTTTATTTAGAAGTAATCAGGATTTGCTGCTTTTATTACATTATTACAGAAACACCAAACTGAAACAGAAATTCTGTTATAAGGGTCGATTTAAGGGTTATTAACCTGAATTGATTTACATATTATTTATTATTTCATAGGGTTTTTGTTTTTAAGCTGAAGTTGGCATGATGGTAGTCTTTCCCTATAATGCATAGTTAAGGTAGCTGAATGATTCAGATTTTTCCACTCTACAGAAATAGCCAGGTAGTGTGTCCTTGGTAAAAATCTAGACATTGCAGTGGGTTTTATGACATCAAGATATGATAGCATTTTGGCTAAACATGTTGATACTGTCAAGAGAATTGTGTTGTTGTGGACTAACTGGAGGGAAACACCCTGTTGTACTTGATTATTGGAGAATATATGATAAGGCAGTGTACTGAGGACAGCCTGTCACCAAGTGGACACTGGGTGTCGTGCCTTGCTCCTCCCCTTAGTTTGCTCACCCAGCATGTTCTGAGCAGTCAGGCTGGTCTGGAGTAGACGCCACGTCTCGTCTCAGCTGTGCCTGTCCCAGGCCTAGCTCCAGCACCACACTTGACTTCTGGAACTTCTTTATCACACAGGCTGTTTGAGGATGGAAAGGTAGCAGAATTTATTTTATTTATTTTTTAATGCACATGTACTGTGAATGGCGAGTGCTGAGCAGATGTAAAGGGGTACATCTTGTGATGCTGTCTGTGGTACATAGTAATCGTTACTTGATAAACTGCTAGAAGTAGAGGTGGTTGGAGAAATTTGACAGTTTAAAAGAACATGTTTTGTAGACTGGCCCCATGAAGGTGTGGCTGCTAGATTATTTTGGGGGGTGGGGGTGGGATCTTAGTTTCCAGAAAACTGAGGTTAGGTGAGTCAGCCATGAATTGACTGAGATGTTCTTGTTTGTAGATACATCGATCAAGGTCGAAATCCCCAACTTTACACCAAAGAGTGCCTGGAGAGGGCTCTAGCTAAAAATGAGCAAGTTAAGGGGAAGATTGACACAATGAAGGTAAGACAAAGCAAATCATGTCACTGTGCACAGCTACAAAAGAGCACCTAGCAGGCATCCCAGTGTAGCTGGCCCACCCTGCTATTCTCTGTGGGCTGTTTATGACTGCCACACAGTGGGGTTTCTAGCATGTGTAATAGTTATATTGAATGCCACTGAGCCACAGTCCTGTGCAAAACAACACAACAGATTGACAGTCTTATATTTTGTCTGGTGATGTCCCTAGCTAGTGGGGCTTTCAGTAAGGTTTTCCTATTTGCCTTCCCTTGGGTGACATCTACATGTGCGTGTCTGTTATTATTCTGTATCAACCCTGATTGGAGGCCTTTTCTCTGCCAATGGGCTACAGTTGGAGATTCTGGAAGGTTTATGTTGTCTCTGGTGTCTGACCTCCAGACTCCTGGAAACTCCATGACACTCCCACAGAGAACTTTGCCTTGATGAGGTGTAGCGAGCTGTGTCCTGAACATGAACTACAGTTTTCTCCCTAGGTCATTGAAATGTGGTTCAGATGGGGCTGCTTTTCTCTTAGAATACTTAGAATGTGTACTCTTGTGTCTTCTGGGCTCCCTGCTAGCCACCAGCCTGCTATGTTTTCTTTACTCCTCAGCTTGGCCAGTGAGCCTTGCTTTCTATGAAAATCTTATGGGCCTTAAAGTTTCTTTCCCCGGAGTACTCGTCGGGTACCCATTTTTCTTCCTGTACCCACTGTCACTCTGCCTGTTAGTTAAGTTCCAGCATCACATATCTGCTCCTGTGCTGCCCGCTACCTGCCTGATGTCAGACTGGCACACCTGTGTGACCCTGATGCTCAGTGCTCTAGCTGAATGGCAGGATATGCCACAGAAGTAGGGTTGCTCCACTTAGCATTGAGCATCATCTCTCTTGTCAGCCTGGTTGAAGACTTCCTGGACCCCCAGCAGAAGTCCCCCTTGTGGACACAGTGGCTGACACTGAAGCTTCTGGTCCCATTAGCATCTTTGGCTCAGAGCTGGAGTGTCCTTCCCATTGATGGTTGCCTGTGTGGTTAATCTTCCTTGTGTACCTTGGTGTCATCTCTCACCTGAGATCTGTCATAGTCTCAAGGCACACTTTTGCAGCCTGCGTGTCCCCAGTGGGCACCAGTTAAAACTTGTAAAAGGTTTTTTCAGTTGTAGTCAAGCAGCATGTGTTTTTCTGACTTTGGCCTAGTGGCCCACAAGAGTTGAGGCTTAGGGAGCAGGCACATTGGACAACTTCTCAGAGTAGGAAAGAACAAATGTTAGGGGCTGAGTGGCTGGAGAACCATGGTGTTTGCAGTAGATGATGCATTTCCTTTGCTTGGGAAAGCATTAGGAGGTGTTTGCACATGTGATCTCGGGGTGATCCCAGTGGGTAACTGCTTCAGTGAGTGTTACTTAAAATTCTGATGTGAGTGAATGTGGCTTGCAGAGGTCATCTCCACTGTAGTGGGAGTACCCGGCTGGAGGGAAGGAGTTGTCTTAAAGAAAATAGCCCCATTCAGAGATCTCGTGTCCTTGTAACACCTTCACTGCAGACACTCCTGTAACTGGCTCTATCCCTTTGGGTGGCCCATTGCGATTATAGGCTCCTTTGAGGGGGTGTGTTGTTTATAACTTGGATTTTTTTTTTTTTTTGACATAACTATTTTTGCTTGTAGAAATTTAAAAGCCTACTGATTCAGGAACTTTCTAAAGTGTTTCCAGAAGACATGGCCAAATATCGGAGCATTCGAGGGGAAGATCACCCACCTTCTTAAGTGTGAAGATCCCACATCCCTTTAATTGCTGGGACTCATCAGTGAGAAGCTGTGCCTGCCAATGCTGCCTTCCAGCCACATGAACTGGCCTTGCCCTACCTCCTGTTCCCATCATTTGACCTTGTGGGACTCTGGGGCTGGAGGAGTAGAGCTGTGCCTCAGCTGTCCCTGCAGCTCTCAGACCCTTGGGTGGTCCCTTCTCTCTTTAGGGAATACAGGCAGGAAGACAGCCTTGCTGAAATGTGAAGAAGTGTGATTGGGATTCTACTTGACTCCTTTTTTTTTTTTTTTTTTTTCCAAATGTACTCTGTTCTGTTACAGTGTTAAGACAAAGCTGGGTTTTATATTTTACCTTTGCAGATGTGGTGCATAAGAATGTAACTGTTTTCATGAGTTTCAACTAGACATAATAAAGTCTTAAGTTTTACATGGTTCATTCCATGTCATTATTCCTCTAACATTTTTACAGGGTAGAATCGTGTATCTTGTGAACAGTCAGTCAACTGGCAAATTTCCTCAAATGTTACAATATTCATAAAACAGTGTTTTATTCAGGCATGTGGGTAGGAAAAGCTAAATTCAGCTAAGAGCTTTCTTTCCCACAGTCTTACGGGCTTGTGGTAAACAACACAGAAACTGCCGCAGAGCAGTGCCCGTCAGCTGTAGCGTGTGGACGGAGCACAGGGAGTCAGTCCGGGAGTCAGCTGCAGCTCCTGCTTCACTGTAGCCATCTGTGGGCCGGGGCGGGTCAGGCAGTGCATCTGGCTGCATATTTAAGGTAGATGCCAGCCTACTGCTTAACCAGCCTGGGCCTGCTTGGGGGCGGGGGTGGGGGGCATATGTAACAAAGCAACATAGACCAGGTATTTAAAAAAGTAGAGTTGAATCCCCATCAACAGTGGTTTAAATTATGGTTGTTTGATGGAATGCAGTGGTCAGAAGCACATGTGTATTGGCACAGAGTGTATCATATAATTAGTGCATGCTTGTTCAGGAAATATTAACTTGGGTCTTTGTAATCCAGGCTAGTCTGAGAGTTTCTCCCCAGCAGTCATTGGCCTATTGTTGGGCGGCTGCTCCTGGCGGCCTCCAGGCCATGATGTTGGAGCTTCTAGGGCTGGCTTCTCAGATGAGCTGTCACTACCTTGTCTGAGCAGGCTCCTCTCTCACGGTTCCATCTTGAGTCAAGGTTCCAGGTTTACACTGTAATCCACATGTCCTCTTATGTGTGTTCTTTTTTTTTTTTTTTTTTTTTTTTTTTTTTTTTTTTTTTTTTTTTAAAAAAAAAAAAAAAAAAAAAA